>JARQOC010000005.1:82619198-82630116 GCA_033576535.1 Allobates femoralis
TGCTCCCAGTGCTGCGGACCGGCGGGGAGCACCGCCGCCCGCCCCTGCTTCCAGTGCTGCGGACTGGCGGGGAGCACCGCCGCCCGCCCCTGCTCCCAGGGTTGCGGACTGGCGGGGAGCACCGCCGCCCGCCCCTGCTCCCAGTGCTGTGGACCGGCGGGGAGCACCGCCGCCCGCCCCTGCTCCCAGTGCTGCGGACCGGCGGGGAGCACCGCCGCCCGCCCCTGCTCCAAGTGCTGCGGACCGGCAGGGAGCGCCGTCGCCCGCCCCTGCTCCCAGTGCTGCGGACCGGCGGGGTGCACTGCCGCCCGCCCCTGCTCCCAGTGCTGCGGACCGGCGGGGAGCACTGCCGCCCGCCCCTGCTCCCAGTGCTGCGGACCGGCGGGGAGCACCGCCGCCCGCCCCTGCTCCCAGTGCTGCGGACCGGCAGGGAGCACCGCCGCCCGCCCCTGCTTCCAGTGCTGTGGACCGGCGGGGAGCACCGCCGCCCACCCCTGCTCCCAGTGCTGCGGACCGGCAGGGAGAACCGCCGCCCGCCCCTGCTCCCAGTGCTGTGGACCGGCGGGGAGCACCGCCGCCCGCCCCTGCTCCCAGTGCTGCGGACCGGCGGGGAGCACCGCCGCCCGCCCCTGCTCCCAGTGCTGTGGACCGGGGGCCGGGGTGCTGTCAGAGGCGGGGGGAGGGGGCTGGGGCATCGGGTCTTACCTGCCCGTTGCCGCCGGCGCCATGTCAGTGATATGGCACCGCCCCCTTCTCTAGAGCTAGGGTTAGGGTTATTGTTAGGGTTAGGGCTAGTGGTAGGGTTAGGGTTATTGTTAGGGTTAGGTTAGGGCTAGTGTTAGGGTTATTGTTAGGGTAGGGCTAGGGTTAGGGTTATTGTTAGGGTTAGGGTTAGGGGCGTATCTAGGGGGGGTGCAGCCGGACCTTTTGCCCCGGGCGCAACTCAGCAGAGGGCGCCGGAGGCACCCCTCCGCCCCGCTCCTCACCTCACCAGGGCTGCAATAAGGGGGGCGGGGCTGTAATCTGTAGGCACCTCTCCCCCCCCCCCCCCCGGACATCACTGACGCTGCCCACAGAGTAGCAGTTGTCCCCGGGGCTGACGGCTCCGGTGAGCACCTGGTGCAGAAGCATGGCGGCTCAGTGATGGGCTCCGTCTTCTCCTCCACTCCGGGGCTCTCCTCCCTCCATGCAATGCAGCACCCCGCTCTGCTCCGGCCTCAGCGTCTATTCCGGCACACAGACGCTCACCCCCCGCTGTGGTTCCATGACCCAGACCGGAGCATTGCGGCATGCTCGGTGTGTAAGGCTGAACCTCACAGGATAGTGCACCATGTATGGCCAAGAGGAGAGTGGGGAGGCGGGTGCACAGAGGTCGCAGGAGCGTGCACACGGGGCCGCCACTATCCTATAGCCTAAGCTTCTGCGGCTCCACTAGCATCCTGTACCCAGACCCTGCCTGTGGACTGTCCCACCCCTCACTGTGTACAGACACCATGTCTCACCCCTCACTGTATACAGAGCCTGTGTCCCACCCCTCACTGTGTACACAGCCCCTGTCCCACCTGTGTCCCACCCCTCTCTGTGTACACAGCCCCTGTCCCACCTGTGTCTCATCCCTCGCCATGTACAGGTCTATCTAGGGGGGTGCAGCCGGACCTTTTGAACCGGGGCACCCCCCCCAGCTCCTCAACCAGGACTGCAATAGGGGGGCGAGCTGGAATCTGACAGCACCCCACCCCCCGGTCCTCACCTACTTTGGGGGGGGCGCCAAAACAGAGAAGAGGGGCGGGAAACCCAAGGGAAGCAGGATGCTTCCCTCAGTTACCCTCCTCTCCTCTGTCACGGGGGCCCCCTACTGATGGTTGAGGGGCCCCCTACCTAGTCGGGGCCCTGGTGCAGCTGAATCCAGGTGCACCATGGTAGATCCGCCCCTGACGCTCGGGGTAAATGGCAGCGGAGTCTCTTTCCCTTCTCCTGGTGATCCACCGCTGTGATCGCCGGTGAGAGCCCCTTCGGATGCCTCCATATGACTTCCTGGTTCCGTCTTTGTGAGCCGCAGCGGCTCATTGGAGGCGGAACTGGGTGGGAAAAAAAAAAAGTATAAAATTTCGGGCCATAAAAGAAATTTGTTATGAAAAAAAATGGTACCGCATTTAGGCTGCTTTCACATCAGCGGTTTTTTTAAATCGTGGCAGATGCGGTGAAAAAACCGAATCTGCCGCGATTACCGCATAACCGCGACACCTGCGGCACAGTTGCAGCAAGCCCCAAAGAATGTCTATGGGGGCTTGCGGCAGATGCGGCAAGTGCGGTATCGGCACTTGCGGCAGGTGCGGCCGCAAAAAAAAGTGGAAGACCACGTTTTTTTTCGCGGCCGCACCTGCCGCAAGTGCTGAAACCGCACTTGCTGCACCTGCCGCACCCTTACCGCAAGCCCCATAGACATTGCATGGGGCTTGCCGCAACTGTGCCGCAGGTGTCACGGTTATGCAGTAATCGCGGCAGATTCGTTTTTTTCACCGCATCTGCCGCGATTTCAAAAAAACGCTAGTGTGAAAGTACCCTTAGTACAAAATTCCTGACATAATCATACCGCCAGGTATAAGATTATTGATTATTGAATAAAATTATATTATTTATTTAATTATAATTCATGATTTTATGTTTCAAACTTTATCACATCTGAGAGGTCTACTAGAGTCTTCTTTGATCAGGTAATTACTAAGAATTGCAGGCCGACAGTACATAACACCAAATTTCCATGCAAAAAAATGGTACCGCTTTTAGCACAAAATTCCTGACATAATCATACCGCCAGGGAGGTTAATCAACACACTGTCCCGAAACCCCAATCAACTATTCAAAACCTTCAACTCCCTTCTCCGTCCCCCGGCACCTCCTCCTTCCCCCCTCATCTCCGCCGACGACTTCGCCACCTTCTTCAAACACAAGATTGATAAAATTAGAGAAAGCTTTGGCCCAACGTCCCCCCAACCCACCCCCATTACCGCCCAACCCTCTTCGACAAAAGGAAGCTTCTCCAATGTGACTGAAGCCCAGCTCTCCGCCCTCCTGTCACGATCTCACCTCACCACCTGCACCCTTGACCCACTCCCCTCCCATCTCATCCCAATCCTCACCACTGTCCTCATCCCTGCCCTAACCCACCTCTTCAACCTATCACTGGCGTCTTTCCCTCATCCTTCAAACACGCCTTGATCTCACCCATCCTCAAAAAACCCTCCCTCGACCCATCATCCGTTGCCAACTACAGCCCAATATCTCTTCTCCCTTTTGCTTCCAAACTATTTGAACAACCCATCCACTCCAAACTGTCCTCCTACCTATCTTCCCGCTCCCTCCTCGACCACCTGCAATCCGGTTTCCGACCTCACCACTCCACCGAAACAGCCCTTACTAAAGTCACCAATGACCTACTGACCACGAAGAGAAAAAAAACACTACTCTTTCCTCCTCCTCGACCTATCCGCCGCCTTTGACACAGTGACCACTCCCTCCTACTCCAAATCCTAGAATCACTTTGTATCACTGACCTCGCCCTCTCCTGGATCTCCTCATACCTTACGGACCGCACTTTCAGCGTCACCCACTCCCTCACCTCTTCCTCGTCCTACCCCCTAACTGTCGGTGTCCCCCAGGGATCGGTACTCGGACCGCTACTTTTCTCCATCTACACCCTCGGCCTAGGTCAGCTCATTGAGTCCCATGTCCTCCAGTATCATCTCTACGCCGACGACACCCAGATCTACCTCTCCGGGCCTCACATCACCTACCTTCTGTCTAAAATTCCCCACTGCCTTTCCGCCATCTCATCTTTCTTCTCTGCTCGCTTCCTCAAGTTGAACATGGACAAAACAGAGTTCATTGTCTTCCCCCCCAGCCGCCCTCCCCCTCTACCAGACCTGTCAATCCTAGTCAACGACTGCTCCCTCTCCCCAGTCCCCCACGCAAAGTGCCTCGGGGTCACCCTCGACTCCTCCCTCTCCTTCAAGCCCCACATCCAAGCCCTCGCCACCTTCTGCCGACTCCAACTCAAGAACATCTCACGTATCCGCCCATTTCTTAATCATGACACTGCCAAAACTCTCATCCATGCCCTCATCATCTCCCGCCTTGACTACTGCAACCTACTGCTCACCGATCTCCCTGCCTCCTCCCTTGCACCCCTCCGCTCTATCCTAAACTCAGCTGCCCGTCTAATCCACCTGCCTCCTCGCTATTCCCCTATCTCCCCTCTCCGCATGGCACTTCACTGGCTCCCCACCCCCCAAAGATCTTGATTTAAAATCCTAACCCTGACTTACAAAGCCATCCACAACCTGTTCCCCCCTACATCTCCAACATGGTCTCCCGATACCAACCTGCACGCAACCTACGCTCCTCACAAGAACTCCTCCTCTCCTCCCCCCTATCTCATCCTCCCACAACCGCATATAAGACTTCTCCCGCTCCTCCCCATGACTCTGGAACTCTCTCCCCCAGCACGTCAGACACTCGCCTACCCTTAAGAGTTTCAAAAAGAACCTGAAAACTCATCTATTCCAACAAGCCTACAACCTATGATGAGACCCAGCGCCGCTCCACCACACGCTTGGCGCTTCCCCCCCCTATCGTATCCTCCCCCACCCCTGTAGACTGTGAGCCCTGTGGACAGGGTCCTCTCCCGTCGTGTATCAGCAAGCATTGACTGTACATATGTACTGTACCTGTCCTTGTTACCCCCTCTTCTTATGTAAAGCGCCATTGGTTCCATGTATATAAATAAATAATAATAATAATAATAAATTTAGGGATAGTTGTCATGATGTCCCCTGTGGTATGTGGCTCTTAGTGGCACTGCTGCTATGCAGGACTTCTGGAGATGATGAGAGTGCAGTGGTGGTGGCTTCATTTCCCATGGGTGGAGCAGATCCCCAGGGCAACTGGGAAAGTCTATGGTGGTGGTAGGCCATTGGGGATGCAGGACTGAGGAAGCTGAATAACCGACAGACACACAAGTTGAAGTCTCCTTTACCATTACTGGTAGTAACAGCAGGTTTAGTCCAGGGTACCGTCCACAAGAGATTTTAGGAATCCAGATGGGCTGGAAGCAAGTTGGAGATCTCCTCACCTGATGAATTCTGAGGCCTCTCTGTTGCAGTACTCTTGGCGGGTCCTGGCTGCCTTAGCTAAGCTACGACCCTCTCCTCCTGAGTAAAGTCTCTCACCCATATGGCAGGCAGCTCGAGCCCTTCCGGGTACTACTCTTCTGGCTACTGTCTCTGAGCTCTTTGGTGCTGCTGTGCCTCTTGGGCTTTGTTGTGGCCGGGAGACCTGGAATCTCCCACTCTCTGGTTTTGGTTGCTGGGCCTGGAATACCCTCACAATCTCGGACTCCGGTGTCCGTTTCTGGTGCTCTGCACTGGGGTGAGCCGGCAGCCAGCTCCACTCCCCAGACCTGCTTCTCCACTTCCTCAGACCCTCTCCTATGGGTCCCTCACACTGATTAGTCTCTGTCCTGGGATGAGCCTTACTCTGCTCAAGTCCACAGGACCTCTTCACAGTCCTCCTAGGAACTGAACTGCCTAACATAAAACCCCAGGCCAGAATTTATAGGGGATACTCTCCTGAACCTGGATCAGAGCTCCCACTTCTGAAAGTGTTGTGTGTGGTAGGCTTACCTGGTGTGGATACATCTCCTTGCTTCCAAGCATGACATAACCCCCTGAGGGAGGCAATGTCATTGTGGAAACCGGACTCTGGGGTGCCACATTCCCCCTTAGTTAAAATCAATACTCCTGGACTGAGGAAACATTTTTGCAAACATAAAAACATAAAAAGACAATAACAGGAGGTAATGAACACTACGGTGCTTATTCCTTCCACCTCTGGCTAATGAAAAGTTATTTAATAAATTGTCTTTACCAGAACCAGTCCTGTGATTTATTGGTACATATTTAATTAAAAGTTCAGGAAGGTGCAAAAGTTCATACAGTAAGTCCTGTAGGCACGGTATGCTTGGTGTTTCATGGTTGCTTAGTTACATGAAAACAAAACCTATTTACATTTTTAAAACGAGGTAAACTTGTCCACTTCACTTAATAATAGTCCCTATAATGTGAGGGGACTGACTTAGGTTACTACGGGTGGATCTACGCAGTACTGGTACTTTTGATTGTCTATTTTGATCTGTAGTGTCTACCACTGGTGTTGTGTGTGTACTATCCACTATTCTACGTGTAGACCTAAGTAGAATGGGTATGGCAGATTGTTGTCTTACACTCACCATGCGGCTGACAGATTCACCAATATCAGGGAGTTGGCTTTCCCGTTCTGCTACAGCTGGTGGCTCTTCATGTCTTCCTGGAGGTGGTTCTTGAGTCTCAATGAGTTCAGGACTACCACTTGGGGAAAAGCCAATATTGGGACTACAATGGCTCCATTGTTCTGAGTCCATGTTTTTGCGAAGTCTCAAACAATGGTGTGAATCATTTCTTCCTTTGCTGCTTGGGGTTGAGGCACTTCCGGGGTCTTTCTCTGCGTTTCAGCTGTTCAGGTCATTTCTTTAGCTGGACTCTTGAAACTGCCCCTGAGGTCTCTCCTATGTCCTTGCTGATTAGACAGACTTTGTAATTATCAAAATTTGAAGGCAACACAGTGTAAGGCTCTGCCTCCCACTGGTCATCCAATTTATGGCCTCACCATTTTCTTTTCAAGATTTGTTCACCTGGAATTAGGGGGACTGCAGGTGCTTTTTGGTTATAGGCCTTTTCTTGCCTCGCTCTCGCCTGTGACAGGTTTCTTTCAACACACTCTTGCACTTGATGATGTTTCTGCTGACGGTTTTCATCCCAATCTGCAGCTGGTAGGTTTGTTTTGGGTGTCAGAACTCCAATGTCTAGGTCAATGGGCATCTTGTCTGGTCTTGTTCTCATCAGGTAGGCAGGAGTACAATTAGTGGAATTCACAGAGATGTGGCTGTATAGATCCACTAAGTCTGGCAACTTATATGGCCACATACTTCTCTCTTCCAGTGGCAGTGTCTTCAACAGGTCTATCACTACCTGGTTCATTTTCTCGCACATGCCATTGGTTTGCGGGTGGTATGGTGTTGTTCTTATCTTCTTGCACCCGTACAAGTTGCAAAACTCCTCTGCCTCGAATGCTAGACCCTGGTCAGTGAGCACATGATCAGGGTAACCATGGGGTCTGCAGAAGTGGGCTTGAAAGGCTCTAGCCGTTGTCCTCACTGTCAGGTCTTTTACTGGGACTACCACTAGGAAGAAGGCAGTTGCTTGGTGACAATAGGCTATAGAGGAGCTCTCTGATTGACACGATCCTTCCTTCACAGGTTGCATGGGTCACAGTTTCAGCACCAGTTCTCAATGGCCTTCCTCATGCCAACCCAGTAGAATCTCTCACATAACAGCACCACCAGCTTCTTCCACCCTAAATGTCTTGCTCCATCGTGATATGCCTCCAGGACCATCTGGACATCTCTCTTCGGGACCACTATCTGCCACACCAATTCATGGGTCCATGCGTTCATGAGTCAACTGCACAGCTTACCCTGATGTGTGAACAACTTGCCTCCTTCCACAACAGTTGTGCCTCTTGTGGAGCGTCTGTACCTGGGTGTGAGTCAGCCTGTTTCAGCAGCTCTTTGACTAGTGAGATGGCTTGGTCGCTATCTTGGGTGTCTGCTCATCCGTGGTGGGATAATGGGTTGAATGTAGCTTCTTGTGTGACAGGTCGCATTTTCCTCACCTCGTGGAATGCTGGGTCGCGCTGTTGCGGTGAAAAGATGGTAGCTCTATCTCTTCCAGCTCCTCTGGGTCTTCATCTGCATCTAGTAGGTGGGGCATTCTTCACAGTGGATCAACGTTTCAACGTTGGCATTCTTATGGCCTGCCCGTTACTTCTTGGAAAAGTTCTAGTTGGACAGCCAGGCCATCCATCGCTGCTCCAGTGCTCCTAACTTTGCGGTCTCCAGGTTGGTCAGCGGATTATTGTCCTTGTAGATGGTAAACTTCACTGAAGCCAGGTAGTGCAACTTTTCCAAACTTTCAACTCTTTACTCCATCCCCCTGCACCCCTTCCCTCGCCCCTCATCTCCGCCGATGACTTCGCCACCTTTTTCAAAGAGAAGATCGACAAACTCAGACAAAGCTTTGACCCACAATCCCCTTGGCCATCCCCCCGTCCATCGCTCAATCCACCTTGCCCAAATATAGTTTCTCCCCTTTGACAGAAGATCACCTCTCCTCCCTTCTAGCACGATCACACCTCACTACCTGTGCCCTTGATCCACTCCCCTTCCACCTCATCCCTAACCTCACCACAGTCCTCATCCCTGCCCTAACCCATCTCTTCAACATATCACTTAAATCCGGTATCTTCCCCTCATCCTTCAAACTCGCCCTAATCACACCCATCCTCAAAAAACCCTTTCTCGACCCTGCAACAGTCTCCAACTATCGCCCCATATCTCGCCTCCCCTTCGCGTCAAAATTACTTGAACATGTCTATTCCGAATGGTCCTCCCACCTTTCCTCCTGCTCCCTCTTTGACCACGTACAATCTGGTTTCCGACCCACCACTCCACCGAAACAGCCCTAATTAAAGTCACCAAAGACCTACTGACCGCCAAGAGTAAGCAACATTACTCCATCCTCCTCCTTCTCGACCTTTCTGCCACCTTCGATACCGTCGACCATTCCTTCCTACTTCAAATTTTAGAATCTCTTGGCATCACTGACCTAGCCCTCTCCTGTATCTCCTCTTACCTAACCGACCGGACTTTCAGCGTCACCCACTCCCACACCTCCTCCTCGCCCTACCCCCTATCTGTTGGAGTCCCCCAAGGCTCGGTCTTGGGACCACTACTCCATTTACTCCCTCGGCCTAGGCCAACTCATTGAGTCTCACAGCCTCCAATACCACCTCTATGCCGATGACACTGAGCTCTACCTGTCCGACCCCGACATCTCCTCCCTACTATCCAAAATTCCGCAATGCCTGTCTGCCATCTCATCCTTCTTTTCCGCCCACTTCCTCAAGCTCAACATGGACAAGACTGAGTTCATCGTCTTCCCCCCTAGTCGCTCTCCCCCCTTCCCATCCTATCAGTCACTGTCAATGACTGCACATTCTCACACGTCCCCCGCCAAGTGCCTCAGGGTAATACTCTACTCTTCCCTCTCCTTCAAGCCCCACATCCAAGCCCTTGCCACCGCCTGCTGACTCCAGCTCAAAAACATTACTCTAATCCGCTCTTTCCTTGACCATAACACTACTAAAACACTTGTGCACGCCCTCATCATCTCCTGCCTCAACTACTGCAACCTCCTGCTCACCGGCCTCCCTGCTAACTCCCTCGTACCTCTCCGCACCATCCTTAATTCCGCTGCCCGACTCATCCACTTGTCTCCACGCTACTCCCCTGTCTCTCCCCTCTGCCGAGCCCTTCACTGGCTCCCCACCTCCCAGAGATCCCGGTTCGAAACCCTAACCCTGATATACAAGGCCATACATAACCTGTCCGCTCCTTACATCTCTGACCTGGTCTCCCGATACCTCCCCTCACGCAATCTGCGCTCCTCTCAAGAGCTCCTTCTTTCCTCCCCTCACATTTCCTCCTCACACAACCGCATACAAGACTTCTCTTGTGCATCCGCCATACTTTGGAACTCTCTCCCCCACCACATCAGAAACTCCCCTACCCTGGTAACCTTCAAGAAGCCTACAGCCCACACTGAGACCTCTCCCCTGCACCACATCACCTTATCCTCTCCCCTTCCTACTGTCTCCCCTCCCATCCCCTATAGACTGTGAGCCCTCGTGGACAGGATCCTCTGCTCTACTGTATCTGTATGATTCAATTGTCGTCATTTTACGTTCATGTCCTTGTCTGTCCTTACACATGTAAAGTGCCATGGAACCTAATGACGCTATATAAATATGTAATAATAATAATAATAATAATAGTGCTTGAAGCATTCTGTCACGGCCCAGACTACGGCGAGAAACTCTAGCTTGAATGAGCTATAGTTGTCAGGGTTTCTTTCTGTAGGACAGAGCTTTCTGCTGGCATAGGCAATCATTCTCTCTTTGCCTCTCTACACCTGGGATAACACGGCTCCCAATCCCATGTTGCTCGTGTCTGTGTAAAGTACAAACGACTGGCCATAGTCAGGGTAGGCCAGGATCTCATCTTTTACTCTGTCGTCCCATTCCAAGAAGGGACTCGGGCCCCTGGCCTTCTTGAACTGGCCTACCAGGAAGTCTTGCAAAGGTGCTGCCATTTTTATGAAGCCCTTGATAAACCACTGGTAGTAGCCTACCAGCCCCAGGAACTGTCATACCTCCTTGATACAGCTTAGCAATGGTAGCATACCGTGGCAGTTTGACCTTGTCCACCCCACAGTTTAGGAAATAGAACGTTATGAGCCCTAACTCTCAAGTCTGTGTAAACTAAAAACAGAATTTAAATGTAAATTGAGAATTTTGAGAATGAATGATCATCACAGGAGGAGAAAGCAGGAGATTTCTCTGATAAACATACAGCATATAACAGTTTCTTCTTTTCATGTGTACTATTAATTTATGAAGATTCGTCGTGTTCTGCCGCGAATGAGAGGGGCAACTGCATCAATCGCTGCTGTGAGTGTAGAGTAGTTTAGTAGATTGTTGGTTTATTATGATATGGCATAATATTTTTTTGGAGGCAGCTATATGATCTTCACTACCACAAGTACAGACTAAATCATACCTCCAATATCGTAGCGTAGAAACAACTCGTAAATATGAAATATTTAGTTACCTTATGTATATGGTGCTACATATGGTCAATCACGGGTTACACTGAATTGGTTACAACAGCTATTTATTGAAAGTAAATAACAATATAAAACACAAG
>JARQOC010000005.1:82636294-82692964 GCA_033576535.1 Allobates femoralis
ATCTACGTGTGTACCACGTCTGGGCAAAGCACAGTCTGCAGGTCACATCCAGCCATTTGCTCCTTATCTCATAGTTTGCTTCTGGATCAATCTCATTCTTGTCAGAATCACACTTTGGGTCAGAGCTTCATTCACATGTGACGCAACTCAATTTGGTACACATGGATTCACACCTACCAGACCACCAACCACTAGAGTGCAACAGTGGCTTGTGGTTGCAGGGCAGGAGCGTAAGAACTGCTTTTAATTAGCCGGCTTGGTACAGTGACATTGCTGCGCCATAACCCAACAATCCCAGTTTCTCATGTGGCGAATAGATGAAATCACTTGCCCACCCCTGTTTAAATGAGTAGTTTAACAGTTACTTACACTTACAGTGAGAAAACTCTGAATCACTTGTGCTTAGTCTCCAATTCGCTTTCTCTTTTTCTACAAAATAAAACAGTAAAAAGGAATTTTATCATCTTAAAGTAAATATACTCTCTCTCGATATGTATATATATATATGTGTGTATATATATACACATGTGTGTATATATATATATATATATATATATATATATATATTATGTATATATATATATATTTATGTATATACACATAGTGGTGAAAAAGTGTTTGACCCCCCTCCTGATTTCTTACTATGTTGCATGTTTGTCACACTTAAATGTTTCATTTCACCAAGCAAATTTAAATATTAGACAGACATAACACATGTAAACACAAAATGCAGTTTATAAATACAGGTCTTTATTATTAAAGGAAAAAGGAATCCAAACCTGCAGGGGCCTGTGTGACAAACTGATTGACCACTCCCAAAAAAAAACAAAAAAAAACAAAAACGAGCAAACCATAAATTAACTTTGGTTTATCACGTCTTTGGGAAGCTAAGCTCAATTTTCAAAGGCAACACTCAGGCCTGATTACTGCCACATCTGTATTCAATCAAAAAAAATCACTTAATTAGGACCTGCCTGAAGTGAAGTAGACCAAAAGATCCTCAATAGTTAGATATCACGCAGAGATCCAAAGAAATACAAGAACAAATGAGTAACAAAGTAATTGAGATCTATCCGTCTGCTTAAGGTATTAGAGCCATTTCTAAAGCTTTGGTACTTTAGTGAACCACATTGAGAGCCATTATCCACAAATGGTGAAAATATGGAACAGTGGTGAACCTTCCCAGAAGTGGCAGGTTGACCAAAATTACCCATAGAGCGTAGTGACAACACATCCGATAGGCCACAGAAAACCCCACAACAACTTCCAAAGAACTGCAGGCCTCATTTGCCTCAGTTAAGGTCAGTGTTAATGATTCCACCGTAATAAAGAGACTGGACAAAAATGGCCGCAGAACAGAGCTACCAGATGAAAACCACTACAGAGCAAAAAGAACATAAAGGCTCATCTCAGTTTTGCCAGAAAACATCTTGATGATCCCCAAGAGTTTTGGGAGAATACTCTGTGGATCGACGAGACAAAAGTTGAACTTTTTGGAAGGTGAATGTCCCATTACATCTGGCGTAGAAGTAACACAGTATTTCAGAAAAGGAACATCATACCAACAGTAAAACATGGCGGTGGTAGTATGTGATGGTCTGGAGCTGTTTTGCTACTGCAGGACCTGGATGACTTGAAGTGGTAAATTTTCAGTTGCATACATCCGGAGGAAAGAGTAGGGCGCTCCACAATAAAGAGGTTCAGCTTCCTTCATACATTTCACGCGTTTTTAATAATCAAAATTTAACAAAATAAAATATAAGTAAAAAAGTGATATAGATTTTAAAAGAACATACAACGCATTTCGGCTACATTTTTTGTAACACCAGCCTTCCTCAGGTATAAATTTTGATTATTAAAAACGTGTGAAATGTATGAAGGGGGCTGGACCTCTTTATTGTGGAGCGCCCTACTCTTTCCTCCGGATGTATGCAACTGAAAATTTCTATAACGGTCATACAGACTGAGTGATCTGAATTATCCGGGACGGGGCTGCATTCTGTATTGAAAGAAACCTAAGCTATAGACCATAAGTGGTCTGATGAGCAAAGGTGACCAAAAACGCTACACTCAGGTCTGTGCCCCCTCTCTTGTTTTTCTCCCTACCTAATTCCTAGACTCCACAGCCTTGGAGATTCTTTTGTTTTGAAGTGGTAAATGGAACCATGAATTCTGCTGTCTATCAAAATATCCTGAAGGAGAATGTCCGGCCATCTGTTTGTGACCTCAAGCTGAAGCGCACTTGGGTTATGCAGCAGGGCAATGATCCAAATCACCAAAAAGTCTACCTCTTAATGGCTTCAGATAAACAAAATTAAGACTTTGGAGTGGCCTAGTGAAAGGCCTTATCCCAATCTGATTGAAATGCTGTGGCATGACCTTAAAAAGGAGATGCATGCTTGGAAACTCTTCAATGTGGCTGAATACAACAATTTTGCACAGACAAGTGGCAAAAATTCCTCCAGAGAGATGAAAAACACTCACTGTCAGTGATCGCAAATGCTTGATTGCAGTTTTTGCTGTCTGTAGTGACCCAACCAGTCATTAGGTTTAGGGGACAATCACATTTTCACACAGGGCCCTGTGGGTTTGAATTTCTTTTTCCCTTAATAATAAGAGACCTTCATTTATAATCTGAAGTTTGTGTTTACTTGCGTTTTCTTGGTCTAATATTAAAATTTCTTTAATGATCTGAAACATTTAAGTATGACAAATTTGCAAAAGAATAAGAAATCAGAAAAGGGGCAAACACGTTTTCAAACAATGGTATATATAGACAGCACTTCATAGAAAACTACATTTGTAAAGGCTCCCTGAAACGCCCTAAACATTACAATATGACATTGATTTGTCCTGAGGAAAGGGCCAGGAGCCCTGAAATATGCTGACTAAAAAATCAATATTATATTCACTCTTTGTCTCGCAGTTTTTAACGTTTCATCCTCCCTACTCTATATACCCCCCACGCTGGGGACGGCAGCAGCAGTGATCTGCTTTTATAGTGGTTGTAACTCTCACAACCACACAAGGTGAAGCCTCTGACACCTATTTAGCTCATATTTTATCTCTCAGACCCTTCATCTTCCCTATTTTAATTTTCTGAGATAACGACCTTTGGGTTTTCATTGGCTGTAAGCCTTAATCATCAACATTAACAGAAATAAACACTTGAAATAGATCACTCTGTGTGTAATGACGCTATATAATATATGGGTTTCACTTTATGTATTGAATTACTGAAATAAATTAACTATTTGATGACATTCCAATTTATTGAGATGCACTATTACATTCCGACTCATAGGATCACATTGGTGTTTTAATAACTGTGGAGGTCCCATGTCTGAAGAACCCCTCTAGTTGAGTGACTCTGAGCAGCTGATTGGCTGCAGTGCTGTCAATGTGACATCAGCGCTGTGGATAATAACAGACACTCAAGGGCTGAGACTGAGCGCCGCACCAGAGGAGAGTAGGTATAGGCGCTGCAGGACCTGGGGAGGGTGAGTAAAGCTCTTTTTTTTTTTTTTATATTGTAGCCTGGGAAAGAGGGCTTCTGAAACCAAATAATCCCTTTTAGGACACAATACATTTGTGTCTTAGCTATAGCTGTTAATTTTTATCCTTCAATGAGTTCTCTCTCTCCAGCTAGATTCCTCAGTCTATAGCAGCCATGGCTCCTAAGAGATAAGGTGCAGGGATCGTAGTACTCCTAGTCCTTACACCCTTCAAACACTTGCCTTATCGCATGTCGTATCACAGAGCTATTCTCATACATCACTGTAGGAAGACGTCTCCCATTTATAGCAGCAAGCTGCAAACAGTGTTTCTATGAGCAGACAAAGATTTACATAAGTCTGCACCATTTACTTCCCTCAATAGTTCAAAATGGTTCAAAATTCACTGTGTAGGGGAATCCGTCACCCGTATTTTGTCATCCCATCATAATGTAGAGACAGACACCCTGATTCTTGCAATGTGTCACTTACTGAGCTGCTCGCTGTCATTTTGATAAAATTACTGTTTTCTTGGCTGCAGATCTACCAGTTATTTGAATGTGGAGCTCTATGACCCCGCCCACACCGCTGATTGGCAGCTTTCTGTGTACACTGTGAAGGAGGCGGGGTTATACAGAGCTCATGAAAATGCTGCAGCAAGTCAAGTAGTTCTCTAATGATAATCTCCAGCTGAATAAACAGTGATTTTATCAAAACTACAGCAAGCATCCCATAAAGGGATACATCGCTAAAATCAGGCTCTCTGTCCTTACATGATGTCAGATTAGGTGGCAAAAACCTGGTAACAGATTCCCTTTAACTGCCTTTTAATAGTTTGAAGTCTTGTAATAAATGTTACTAATGCAATGACGTTCCTGAAATTACTGGTGCACAATGATACCTGGAGTGGACCATGTCTGGGGAGCCTCATCTGGGAGATGTCGAAAGCCAGGTGTAAAATCCAAGTCATAAGAAGGCATGGGATCTTTAATAAAACAATAAAAAGTAGTTGTAAGTGTCTACTATACTGTACATTGCCCCTTGACCCAGAAGGATTTGCTATTAAATACTTACCATCTGGAACTGAGGATCTGAAAGTGAGACCACCAAAATCTAGGTTTGATACCTAAAGCAATGAAAAGAGCAACATAAACTCATATGATAGTCTTCATGCGGAAATTATTAAGTTTTTGATGAATAATCCTTCACAGTGGCATAAGTCAGAATTGTGAAAGATCTAGGACCCCTTCTCAACATAGAATCTAATTGTGCACAACATAATGGGAATAAGTGCACGGAGCAGGTTCAGGAGTTGAGCTGGATTCACATACTGCTGGTGCTGACTGTTAGGGTATGTGCTCATGGTCCGGACCTGAGGGAACCCGCCGGTGGCCGCAGGGAGACCGCAGCCGCCCTGTACTCACCATTTGCGTTATGTGCTGAGTGGCTTCTCCCTCTGTGCACCCGATGGGAGCAGCTTCCGACTCCGCAGCATGAAATGAACATGCTGCAGAGGAGCGGAATGCCAGCAACCCGCACTGCAGCTGTCAAAACACTGCGGTCAGGAACAGCATAGTGAGGATGGGATTTCTTGAATCCCATCCGCTATGCTTCTACTGTACAATGCAGTGTTTTGGACGCAGCGGCAAGATGCTGCGTCCAAAACGCTGTATTCACTGAACGAAAGCACACACCCTCATACAGCCAGAATCTGTTGATCATTGCTGATGGCAGCAATTAAATGAAGCAATCCTGTCCGGGCTCCTGTCAGCCCTCACAACCGATTACTGGGTGTCAATGGATTGTTATGGCAGTTGTGAGCCTACTAAAGGTACCCATGTCTGCCATGCTAGTGCATGTGTGAAGCTCATCCACAGGCTGAGCTTCATGGTGCTGCAGTATAATATAAGCAATCAGACAGTTGTGCATTCATGTTCTCTGTGAGGACTAAAAAAAGCCCATAAAGATCAAATAAAAAGTTTTTAAATACAGTCATATGAAAAAGTTTGGGCACCCCTCTTAATCTTACTCATTTTTTTTTGTTTAAAATTGGGTTTTTGCAACAGCTATTTCAGTGTGATATATGTAATAACTGATGGACACAGTAATATTTCAGGATTGAAATGAGGTTTATTGTACGAACCAAAAATGTGAAATATGCATTATTTCAAAATTTGACAGGTGCAAAAGTATGGGCACCTCAACAGAAAAGTGACATTAATATTTAGTAGATCCACCATTTGCAAAAATAACAGCCTCTAGTCGCTTCCTGTAGCTGTTAATGATTTCCTGGATCCTGGATGAAGGTATTTTTGACCATTCCTCTTTACAAAACAATTCCAGTTCAGTTAAGTTTGATGGTCGCCGAGCATGGACAGCCCGCTTCAAAACATCCCACAGATGTTCAATGATATTCAGGTCTGGGGACTGGGATGGCCATTCCAGAACATTGTAATTGTTCCTTTGCATGAATGCCTGAGTAGATTTGGAGCGGTGTTTTGGATCATTGTCTTGCTGAAAGATCCATCCCCGGCATAACTTAAACTTTGACGCTGATTCTTGAACATTATTCTCAATAATCTGCTGATACTGAATGGAATCCATGCGACCCTCAACTTTAACAAGATTCCCGGTGCCATCATTGGCCACACAGCCCCAAAGCATGATGGACCCTCCCCCAAATTTGACATTGGGTAGCAAGTGTTTTTCTTGGAATGCTGTGTTTTTGTGGCTCCATGCATTACGCCTTGTTGTATGACCAAACAACTCAATCTTTGTTTCATCAGTCCATAGGACCTTCTTCCAAAATGAAACTGGCTTTTCCAAATGTGCTTTTGCATACCTCAGGCGACTCTGTTTGTGGCGTGCATGCAGAAACGGCTTCTTTCACATCACTCTCCCATACAGCTTCTCCTTGTGCAGTGTGCGCTGTATTGTTGACCGCTGCACAGTGACACCATCTGCAGCAAGATGATGCTGCAGGTCTTTGGAGGTGGTCTGTGGATTGTTCTTGACTGTTCTCACCATTCTTCTTCTCTGCCTTTCTGATATTTTTGTTGGCCTGACACTTCTGGCCTTTACAAGAACTGTCCCTGTGGTCTTCCATTTCCTTACTATGTTCCTCACAGTGGAAACTGACAGGTTAAATCTCTGAGACAACTTTTTGTATCCTTCCCCTGAACAACTATGTTGAACAATCTTTTTTCAGATCATTTGAGAGCTGTTTTGAGGAGCCCAGGATGCCACTCCTCAGAGAAGATGCTACTAGGAGAACAACTTGCAAGTGGACACCTGAAATCGCTTTTCTCATGATTGGATACACCGGTCTATGAAGTACAAAGCTAAATGAGGCTACCAAACCAATTTAGTGCTTCAGTAAGTCAGTAAAAAGTAGTTAGGAGTATTCAAATCATGTAAATCAGAAGGGTGCACATACTTTTGCACCTGTCAAATTTTGAAATAATGCATATTTACATTTTTGGTTAGTACAATAAACCTCATTTCAATCTGGAAATATTACTGTGTCCATCAGTTATTACATATATGACACTGAAATAGCTGCTGCAAAAACCTAATTTTACACAAAAAAAAAAAAAGAGTAAGATTAAGAGGGGTGCCCAAACTTTTTCATATGACTGTATATTGTGAATCAAGTTACCCTTTTCCTTCTTCTTTAAAAATAAAGACATTAAAAAAAACACATTTAGAATTTACACATCCATACACATCTGACCTATCAAGCTATAAAATGATTTATCCCATAAATGATGTAATGCAAAAAAGATTGAAACACCAGAGATGCGTTTTTTTTTCTTGTTTGCACACGTCTTGCTAAAAATTCAGTAAAAACTTAAAGCATTGTATGTATCCAAAAATACAATCAATTATAAAGTCAATAGGACATGTAAAAAAACAAGCCTTTACACCATTCCATTGACAAAACAATAAAAAGATACAGATCTCATCCAAAAAAGTGTATTTTTTTTACAGATATCTGAATTTTGTCCCACTTAAAGGAAACCAAACACCAGGAATTAACCATCTGTAAATCAGTGCAACTAGCGATTGATGTGTTCAGCAGTATTTGTTTTTTCTCCCCTGTGGGCATGGCAGTCGATTGTTAGCCAAATCCCTTCCCCCCAGGATGAATTTAGATGAGAGGGAGCGGGCTTTGCTTACAGCAGACTGCCAAACCCACAGGGGAGGAATAAAACTAACCCAAATAGTGATGTCATGCTGCACACGTCAATCACCTGCTGCACTGATTTACAGGTGGTTGAATCCTAGTGGTTGGTTCCCTTTAACTAATAACCAAACCTTCATACTCAGGTGAGGAACATTGTTGGAAAGTTAATTTTACTGTAAAAAAAACCTCAAAGACAATAGTTGAATTCAGCTTTTATTTTTCACCATTTCACCAGGCTTGGAATTTCTTGCCTGTTTTACATTATATCATAAAATGAATGATGTCATTGAAGACAACAGCTCATTCAATAAGAAACAAGCCCTTTTCCGGCTCTGCTGTCAAAAGGGGAGGAAGAAACGAAAGGGCAAAAATGAAATATATACGTGGAATTAAAGGGAACCTGTCATGTGGAAAAATGCTATTAACCTACATTTATGGGGTTAATCTGCAGATCATTAGTGTTCTGAACCAGCATCTGCACATTATACCCCGCTGATGGCAGCATTCTGGTTCCTGTCATGGAGGCGGTGTCAGAACAGGTTTAGTTATCACTTGGTGTATGTGTATGTAACAGGCTGTAACCGCACCCCGGCAGAGACTGACAGCTGCTCAGTATTAGAGGAGGCTGTCAGTCGTGTCAGTCAGTGTGGGGGGTGGTTACAGCTGCCGCCCTCCATACAGAGTGATGACTGAACCTGTGCCGGCACACCTCCATGACTGAAACCAGAATGCCGTCAGGAGGATTAAAATTAATTTCTTCCCGGCAGCAGGGTAAAATGTGCAAGCGCCGACAGGTTCAGAATGCTGTTAACCTTCAGCATGAACATGAATAAACAGGGGTTACTGGAAAATGTAAGGAGGCACCTCCTGATGACGAGGACGAAACGTGCATAAAGGCAGGGGGACCTGGCAGATACTGACTGCTATACATGTAAGTATGGTACTTATGGATATACTTTATTTAAGTGATTCCCTGTCATATTACATTTGGTAGTGCGATACATTAGGTACAATAACTACACACACTATTCAAACTGTACTTGTGTTGAAACACATATACAGTGCCTACAAGTAGTATTCAACCCCCTGCAGATTTAGCTAGTTTGATAAGATGCCAATAAGTTAGAGCCTTCAAACTGCAAATGAGAGTAGGATTTATTAACAGAAGCATAAATCTTACAAACCAAAAAGTTATGTTGCTCAGTTGAATTTTAATAAATTTTAAACATAAAAGTGTGGGTCAATTATTATTCAACCCCTATGTTTAATATTTTGTGGAATAACCCTTGTTTGCAATTACAGCTAATAATCGTCTTTTATAAGACCTGATCAGGCCGGCACAGGTCTCTGGAGTTATCTTGGCCCACTCCTCCATGCAGATCTTCTCCAAGTTATCTAGGTTCTTTGGGTGTCTCATGTGGACTTTAATCTTGAGCTCCTTCCACAAGTTTTCAATTGGGTTAAGGTCAGGAGACTGACTAGGCCACTCCATCACCTTGATTTTTTCCCTCTTGAACCAGGCCTTGATTTCTTGGCTGTGTGCTTTGGGTCGTTGTCTTGTTGGAAGATGAAATTACGACACATCTTAAGATCCTTGATGGAGGAGCGGAGGTTCTTGGCCAAAATCTCCAGGTAGGCCGTGCTATCCATCTTCCCATGGATGCGGACCAGATGGCCAGGCCCCTTGGCTGAGAAACAGCCCCACAGCATGATGCTGCCACCACCATGCTTGACTGTAGGGATGGTATTCTTGGGGTCGTATGCAATGCCATCCAGTCTCCAAACGTCACGTGTGTGGTTGGCACCAAAGATCTCGATCTTGGTCTCATCAGACCATAGAACCTTGAACCAGTCTGTCTCAGAGTCCTCCAAGTGATCATGAGCAAACTGTAGACGAGCCTTGACATGACGCTTTGAAAGTAAAGGTACCTTATGGGCTTGTCTGGAACGGAGACCATTGCGGTGGAGTACGTTACCTATGGTATTGACTGAAACCAATGTCCCCACTGCCATGAGATCTTCCCGGAGCTCCTTCCTTGTTGTCCTTGGGTTAGCCTTGACTCTTCAGAGAAGCCTGGCCTCGGCACGGGAGGAAACTTTCAAAGGCTGTCCAGGCCGTGGAAGGCTAACAGTAGTTTTATAAGCCTTCCACTTCCGGAGGATGCTCCCAACAGTGGAGACAGGTAGGCCCAACTCCTTGGAAAGGGTTTTGTACCCCTTGGCAGCCTTGTGACCCTCCACGATCTTGTCTCTGATGGCCTTGGAATGCTCCTTTGTCTTTCCCATGTTGACCATGTATGAGTGCTGTTCACAAGTTGGGGGAGGGTCTTAAATAGTCAGAAAAGAGATAATTAATCCACACATGTGAAGCTCATTGTTCTTTGTGCCTGAACTACTTCTTAATACTTTAGGGGGACCAAACAGAATTCTGGTGGTTTGAGGGGTTGAATAATAAATGACCCTCTGAATTAACTTTTAACGCTTAAAAAAAAAAAAAAAAAATGTAAAAAATCTTTTTGGCTGCAGTGCTTTTCCCACTTCCAGGCTGATCTACAGTCCAAATGTCACAATGCCAAGTTAATTCCGCATGTGTCAACTAGCTAAATCTGCAGGGGGTTGAATACTACTTGTAGGCACTGTATATTTGTGCATACTTTATGCACCGCACTTTCCTACTCAGGGGCTGGTACATTCAAATACTGTATATTTACTGCACCGCACTCTGTTTTTTCACTTACTATTTTAGATACATGTATCTAAATACATTTCTATATGGCATTTTGTACTTCAGGTATATTATATTTTAATCAATTATTGTTTTAAAGTATATTGACTGCACATGATTTAGCCCAATATATTTTGTCCAGGCGCCTCCTTCCATTTTCTGTTTATTCATGATCATATACTATGGTGTCATTTTAATTATGAGTTAATAAAATTAGCATTTTTAATATCCTCTTTTTGTGGATTTAATTATATCCTAGAACTAGATTATTATGTTAATGTGAGATTTTTGCTTAACTAATTATTACTTGATAGAGAAAATAAATGTCACTGATGGTCTTAGTTTTATTACTCTAGGGAAACTCAATTCTCATTGTGTAAGCCTCAAAAAACTTTTTTTAAGTTATTGTTTTAAAAGAAAGTTCTTTCTATGAAGTAATAAGGAAAATACATGGAGGGACATGTGGATTACTAAATGCACATTTGTGGTTTTCTTTGTGTTCATTGCCCTGCGGTATGGAGAAGTGGCGTAACTTGAAGCTCATGGGCTCTGATGCAAATGTTCCAATAAGGCCCCCAATTATTGCAAATCTTTAACAGTAATAGTCTTTTCCTATAGGCGAAAGGGACTTTTGGGGCCCCCAAGGCTCTAAGGCCCGAGTGCAATGCAACCCCTGCACCTGTTGTAGTTATGCCCCTGGTATGGAGGCCTCCTTCACTTGTGGTCAGAGTCTCGAAATAGTGCAATCCTTCAAAGGAGGTCACTGACTGTTTTGGGGTGTTTTTAGGTTTTCTTTGTAGGGTGTACCCTAATATTTTTGCAAAGGGTGCGCTCAAACTGACATATAGCTAAAGTATAACACAGCTGAGTGCTATTCGATCTTTTATCGGATACCTCTCGACCCAATGTTATTCTATGCGGAAGCGCTAATCAGCAATTTTTTACCCATACCGATTCAGCATGAGCAAAAAATTGCAGCATGCTGCAATTGTCAGTGAGTCTCGGCTCACTTGCACCCATACAAGTCTATAGCTGTGAGTGAAACATCGCACTGCACTCAGATGTTATCCGAGTGCAGTGCGATATACGCAGACTCACTAAGATTAATCTCTCCCTATTCTCCGCACCTTTGATCTGATCACAGGATTGGATCACAGTTGGATGTTGTCAAGTTCACAGCAGTGTTGGAGCTGAGTGTCATTAGCATATAGTACATTAGAGGCTCTGACATCTGATGCAATACTCTAGTGTGAGGGCACCCTAAAATTTACAGATTATTAGTAACAATCCTACATTGAAAGGACTCATATCATCATTTGCATTTAAAGTCACTGTTCTTTTTGTGTTTTGCCAAATTCTTCAAAGACAAATAATCATGGTTCATGAATTTTGCAAAAAAAATCAAAAAAGTTTTTTCTATTTATGTCTTTCACTTGTTTTCTCCATTTGAGAGCAAAAAAGTTATGTTAAAAGTTTGCCAAAATGTGGCACAGAAATCCCTCTATGTGGGACTGGAATATATTTGCACAACATTTTTGTGACTTCTTAGGACTGCTCACACCACGGTTTTCTGCTGTCAGGTTCTGTCCAGTGTTTTGCAGGAAGCACCGGACAGAACCTGACCACTCCGGAAAAACAGAACCGGAGGGCAAATATGCCCACTGATCCTGTTTTCTGCCAGATTTGTTTGTGAGCGGCAGCTGCCGCTGTCCAGTGCTGAAATTTCAGCTGGGGAGCTGTCCAGGTGCTGAAATTTCAGCTAGGGAGCTGTCCAGATGCTGAAATTCAGCGGTGACTGCTTTTATCAGCACCCGGCATCCGGCAGCTGGTCCAATTTTATGTCGGATCTGGGGGGATCCAGTGCCCATAGACTCCCATGCATTGGGTGCCAGATCGCGCCAGATCCGGGTGGATCCGATTTTGTCAGATTTTTGCCCCGGACACAAGACTCTAGAAGCTGCGATTTTGTGTCCAGGGCAAAAAAACGAAATTTGGCGGATCCTCCCGGACAGGACAAATCCGGATTGCAAATGACTGCCATTCGGCCCTATCCGGCCCCATAGGGAAACAATGGATCCGAAATCGGATCCGGGGCTGTCTGCTTCACACTGGACCACCCCGGATCCTAAAAACGTGGTGTGAAGCCTTACAAAGGCACAATCAGTTGGCTGCAAACATCTGGAAATCCACAAAAATGGGCATATTAGCGAACTAAAAACACACACAAATGCAATATAATGTATTGGGCCCAAAGTGTTTTTGGGGTAGAAGTTTATAAGTTGCATTTTTAGTGGTTTTACCATTTTTTACATAGGCTTCTCTATGGGACTTAAAAAATACCAGAAAAAAAACATTTTAATGCTGGATTATTATGGCATGATCATGGCATCATTATATGCTTGTTTAATGGCCTGTTTAGACAGACAGGATACAGTTCTATGTGAGAAGAAAAATTGTTAATATTATGGTCCTATGTGTATAAAATATCTTTTTATTGGTTGCACATACCCTGATATAGGGGTCGATCTGCTGATGCCTTTCATCACGTGTTCTGCACTTACCCTGCAAGAGTGCATGGCCATGATTCAATGGACTAGTAGGAAGGACTATGTCTGGGAAATAGGTTACAGCAAACTTTGGGGTCATTTCTTAGTCCACAGAATCTAGATAACATTCTTTGTAAATCTCGTGCCTGATGTCTACAAGATTATGTCCGGTGCACCGATGAAGCTGGAGAGCGTTTACTTCACTTTACATTCCAACGGACAAAGAACATTTCAGGCATGTGTGAGATTTGCAGAATACCAGCGCTGACGTCGCTCCGGCAAATAGTCATTCACTACGAAAGGGTTGTGGATTAGTCTGGGGAAATAAACGCCTCCCTGACTAGTCACCTATTGATTGCCATGGTAGCTAAGTGCACTGCAGTCTTGCTGGGTCCTGGGTTCAAATCCCACCAAGGACGACATCTGCAAGGAGTTTGTATGTTCTCCTTGTGTTTGTGTGGGTTTCCTCCGGGTTGTCTGTTTTCCTTCCATGTTTCAAAGAATGATGGGATGTTTAGATTGTGAACCCCAATAGGGACAGTGTTGCAAATGTATGTAAAGTGCTATGGAAATGAATAAATATCAGTAAATGCCAGATTTAAAGTGAATATTATATTTAGTCACCAATTGCCACAAATAGGGGCATATTAGAATGAAGGAAAAGGTTTAAATCCATACATGGTAGAGGTTTAGAGCACTGACTAATTCCCTATAAATCTGATGGAAAGATCTTCCGACTGGGTCACCATGGCATTCTCCACAACGAACGTCTTCCTTTCCTTACTCATTATCTATATGCGGTTCCACTAGGGTGAGTCTAGAATTGGCCTGACCGCACGCTCCCCGAACAGGAGCGTGCAGCTCCATAGAAATAGATACATCTGCACGCTCCCTTTACAGAGAGCCATGCGGTATGAGAAACGTGCGAGTCTCTCATAAGTGGGACTTTGGCCTTATTAAAAGATATATTATAACCTACCGGACAACTGCATTGTGAATCGCTTTCTTGATTTATATATTCCTCCACTGGCTGGCTTGGCATTGAGCTACTTGTAATATTGTTTCTTGACTGAAAAGAAAGATATTATATATTACCATAAAATAGTGACTTGCATTTACAGGCTAGAATCTTAGTATCAGTAGGACATTATACGTTAGAGAAGCTAACCCATCCAAGGTCATAAATGAACAGTGTAATAGGTAGGGTCCATCCTCTGAGACCACCATGACATTGAGAAAGTGTGAATGCAGCAGTGTAGAGCACGTGAATGACCACCACGCTATTTACTTCTATGGATCCATAGGAGCCAATAGTGATCATGTGTGATCCTGGCGCCCATTGACAGTGAATGATGTAGCAGTAGAGCACGTGAATGACCACAACGCTATTTACTTCTATGGATCCATAGGAGCAATAGTGACCATGTGTGATCCTGGCGCCCATTGACAGTGAATGATGCAGCAGTAGAGCATGTGAATGACCACCACGCTATTTACTTCTATGGATCCATAGGAGCAATAGTGACCATTTGTGATCCCGGTGCCAATTGACAGTGAATGATGCAGCAGTAGAGCACATGAATGAACACCACGCTATTTACTTCCAAAGATCCATAGGAGCAATAGTGACCATGCGTGATCCTGGCGCCCATTGACAGTGAATAGAGCAGAAGTAGAGCATGTGAATGACCACCACACTATTTACTTCTATGGATACATTGGAGCCAATAGTGACCATGCGTGATCCCGGCGCCCATTGACAGTGAATGGAGCAGCAGTAGGGCACATGAATGACCACCACGCTATTAATTCTATGCATCCATAGGGTTATTGGTGACCAGGTGTGATCCCTCCGCCCATGACAGTGAATTGAGCGGTAGTCACACATTCACATTACTGTTCTATTCAAAGGGGAACTGGAACCATGATCTAGGGGT
The DNA here is from genome assembly GCA_033576535.1 of Allobates femoralis. NCBI lineage: Eukaryota > Metazoa > Chordata > Amphibia > Anura > Aromobatidae > Allobates > Allobates femoralis. Next base: position 82,651,183 of record JARQOC010000005.1, read on the forward strand.
CATTGCTGGTCTCAGCAATCAGAACCCACCAATCTCTTTCCAAGAAGTGTAAATTAATAAATGAAATTAAAAACACTGTTCACCTCTTTAATCACCAGCTGATCAAGACCAAATGCTCTGACCTATCCTTCCCTGGTCTTTGCAAGCTATAATGTGCTGTGATTACATGTGACCATTACAGTGGATGGCTCAGTGGACTCAGTGGTCACATGTCATGGGAAATATGGCACTTATTTGCAGAGGCCACTAATTAGCAGCTTTCATTTGTCCAAACAGCACATGATTGCAGCTGATTTGTAAACGACCCTCATCTGAGCAGGATCGACTGGGTCTTCAGACTGAAGAAGGGACAACCAATTTACAGTCATGGGCGAAAGTGTTGGCACACTTGAAATTGTTTGCGACAATTGTTTTCTCCCAGAAAATTGTTGCAATTGCACATTTTATTATGTACGTGTTTATTTCCTTTTGTGTGCATACAAACCACACAAAGAAAAAAAAACAGAGAATTCAAGGCAAATTGGACATAACTTCACACACAACTCCAAAAATGGGCCGGACAAAATTGTTGGCACTTTTCCGAAATTTTAGATAACTAGCTTTGTTTCAAGTAAGGCTGGCTTCACACCACGGTGTGATCCGGTCCGGGGCTGTCCGGTTTCATCCCTGCGGTGGAATCCGGGAGAATTTGGATTATTCTCTCCGGTCACAAAAATGTTGCTTGCAACATTTTTGTGTCCGGGGAGAAAAATCTCCCCAATTTGCCGAATCCCGGATTCGCCCGGATTCTCCTGGATCCTCCCGGATCCGGGGCAATCCGGCGCTCCCTAGCATGGGAGCTTATGGGGCCAGATTGCCCCGGTCCGGGAGGATCCAGGAACCGGAGACCAGCGGTTGCACACCGCTGTTGTTTCAGGACCGCGGCTAGCTCCCTGCCAGCCGCGGGCCTGAATCATTAGCAGCTGCAGCTGCGTCCGGGTGCACACATTTGGCCCTCCGGTTCTGTGTGCTGATCCGGTCCGGGGCTGTCAGGGTCATCCCAGACAGCCCCGGACCGGATCACACCGTGGTGTGACGCCAGCCTAAGGATGCCAACACTTTCGGGCAGAATCTGATACCAACAAACTTTTAATATAGGATTATTGTAGGTGAAGTACTGATGTGAATCTGGACCACAAGACTCAATCATACATGAAACGCTGCTCCTGGCTGGAGCGGAGTGGGGGTGTACTGACATATCACATCATTCAGCTGTAGACCGAGGTAACTTACTATTTTTATTTGCAGTATTCCCTCCAGCATTGAGATATCATCATATTTTCTAATCACCGGCTCAAGCTCCAGTAGACATTCTGAAAGCAGGTCAAAATAGCAAAAGTGTTATTAGTCTCTTAAGGAATGGGCGATTTTTTATTTTTGCATTTTTGTTGTTTCTTTCTTATATTCCAAGAGCCCTAACAGTTTTATTTTTCCATCGACATAGCTGTATAAGGGCTTGTTTTTTGTAAGACAAATTGTCCTTTTGAATCACAGGATCCATTTTATCATATGATGTACCCGAAAGTGGGAAATAAATTCTAAGAGTGTCAAAATAGCAAACAAAGAGCAATTCTGCAATTTTATTTTTAGGACTTTTTGATGTTAAACTATTCTGTACCTCCTACTGGAAAGTTAAGTGGATTGGGGGCTGGGGCAGTTGTCAAAGAAACACAACACCTTGTTTTGATTGTGTCTCTGCAGAACTGCTTAAGGGTATGTGCACATTGGACGGTTCTGCATCATTGCAGACCGTAAGAAAACCGGTGGAGAATTGCAGAAACTGAGTTTTCTGACCTCAGCAGTGTCCATCGTTTTTTTAGCGTTTTTTGAGCGTTTTTTGAGCGGTTTTATAGCGTTTATACAGCGTTTTGTCGGCGGTTTTCTGGCGGTTTTTCTTAGCGTTTTTAAGACTGTTTTTTGTGCACTTGTAAGCTAGAACCGCTGGAAAAACGCTCAAAAGAAGCCACTTGCTCTATCTTTGAAAACCGGTGGAAAACCGGTGAAGAAAGTGGAAAGGAGACAAAAAAAAAACGTTCTAATGTACACAGCGTTTTCTAAAATCCATTGACTAGCATGTTAATCCAACCGGTGGTTAGGATTAACATAAATTAACATAAAACTCAGCGGAAAACGCAGACGGAAAACGCTCAAAAACAGCCTACAAAACGTCCAATGGGCACATAGCCTAAATCAGTCCCAAGAACCGCAATGACAGCATTATGCCATGGGAACTGGAGGGCATGCACGGGGCCAATCTAATAGGAGAAATCAGTTGTAATCTGACTAAACCTTGGACTCCCAGAAGAATTAGGAGGAGAACACTTGTCGGAGTCTGAGGTGGAGGCCGATGGGGTGACACATTCTGTTTTTCTTTTCGGATATGATAAAGAGTGATATGGCAGTCCTGGCAAATGTAGGTGCTCGGATAGGATTCAACTCCATATAAACATAAAAAGAAAGAATCTGGCACTCAATATTGATGGTGAAAAAATAAAGAGGGGTCTTTATTTATGATCCAATCAGCAAAATGTGGGGTGACACGTGCCGTTTCGGTCAAAATAGACATTTCTCAAACAGACACTGATTTAAAGGCTGTGGGATATAAGGATGGAAAGGAAATTACCTGACAATTCAGTTAGCTGGTGCTCCAGACTCTAGATCCCTTCAATATGCATGGAACACAGAAAAAATGTGACTGCCGTCGCTTTTATTTTTATATTTCTTTTTGGAAATGTCTGAATGCATTTTTATTTCTTAATAATAATAATATAATAATAATATTTATTCACTTATATAGTACCGTTAATTCCATAGCGCTTTACATACATCAACAATGCCGTCCCCATTTGAGTTCACAATCTAAATCCCCTATCAGTCTTTAGAATGTGTGAGGAAAGCAGAGAACCTGGAAGAAACCCACACAAACATATGGAGAACATACAAACTCCTTGCAGATGTCGTCCTTGGTGGGATTTCTTTACTATTAATTTCATTTTGCTGTATTACATTGCACGGTTTGTGTGCATTAAATTGCATCAAATTTCTATATATCTAACTTTCAGCATTGCAATGTGATTAACTTTGTGGCTATACATATGCGCCTACTTATACCTGTAATCAATCACCATTCTTTGGTAGTATTCTGCCATCTGGTGGCTACCCTTTGAAATGTCTTCACCTTATTTTGAGTTTCTCATCGGTCTCCCCTTGTTTCCATTGCTTCCAGGAGGAGGACCGTATGGAGACTATGGATGGCAGAGTGGGCCCATATACAACTGTTATATATTATATATATATATATATATATATAGCAGAATGGGGATATTAATACATAATGAAGGTGGGAGTCAAATTGTAAGTCTTTATAGGATTTGGAACACCACACTGGGCCCATACAACTGTCCAACGTGGGGTGGCGGTAACATGAGCACAGGCGGGAAACATGTGCAGGGGAAGGGTTGCAGGTTTTAATTTTGCAGCAGGGCACATCAGACTGTGGTTACGCCACTGGTGCTGGGGTAGTTGCCAAAAGAACGAAGCACCTGGTATTTATGGTATTTCTGTAGAGCCGTTCAAACCAGTCCTAAGGATTATCATGACAACACTCTGGAGGGCCTTCATATGGCCAAAGGAATGGGAAACATTAGTTTTAATCAAAATACTAAAGAAAGGCGATGCCATTCACTTATTGTACATTCATGCCAATTCAAAGTGCCAATTCAAAGTGCCATGCAGTTATTCTGGGCATGAATCTAATGCTCATCTCTCATCTCTCCTTACAGGTACGAGTCCATTCTACACAGCTTTACTATGCTTCTGATTTCCTCCATGCTTGGTGCGTTATATCTAAACCTGGTATCTATTTCATCCATGTTCAGCATTCATCCAACTGCTATCCCAACTTTATCTAATTTTACTAATGTTATATATTAAATTTATCTTATGGGATGCTTTGAGGTCAACTGTGGTTCAAATGCTTTATGATCCATGTCCATGATCCATGTTGGACTGCAACTGTTTATTTTTCTTGCATTTATTGCCACCTGCTGCTCTACGTTATTTTGATTGATTAGTTGATTAATTAGTTAAATTTACTAAGATCTAAGCAGAAACTCAGTATATATCTAGACAGAGCCTGGGGTGGCATTCATGCAGGAGGTGCATTCATGCCAATTCAAAGTGCCAATTTTAAGAGCCATGCAGTTATTCTGGGCTGGAGTCGTGTAAGTCATGTGTGGCGCCCCACATATTTAGGCGTCACAGTGGGGTATTGCACCCGTAAAAGAGGTGTAATTATCCCTGTGGCAAGTAAATGGGGAAGTTAAAATGTGGCTTATTCCTCGCATCTACACACACCCTTAGCTCAGGGGACTATAGGGTTAATTGCAGTGAATTAAACCATACATCCGAGAATGGAACCGTGCACCCTAGAATGGAACCGTGCACCCGAGAATGGAACCATGCACCCGAGAATGGAACCATGCACCTGAGAATGGAACCGTGCACCTGATAATGGAATCGTGCACCTGATAATGGAACCGTGCACCCGATAATGGAACCGTGCACCCGATAATGGAACCGTGCACCCGAGAATGGAACCATGCACCTGAGAATGGAACCATGCACCCGAGAATGGAACCATGCACCCGAGAATGGAATCATGCACCCGAGAATGGAATCATGCACCTGAGAATGGACCTGTGCACCCGAGAATGGAACCATGCACCCGAGAATGGAACCATGCACCCGAGAATGGAACCATGCACCCGAGAATTGAACCGTGCACCTGAGAATAGAACCATGCACCCGAGAATTGAACCGTGCACCTGAGAATGGAACCGTGCACCTGAGAATGGAACCGTGCACCTGATAATGGAACCATGCACAAGATAATGGAACCATGCACCCAAGAAAAGAACCATGCACCTGAGAATAGAACCGTGCACCCGAGAATGGAACCATGCACCTGGGAATAGAACCATGCACCTGAGAATGGGACCATGCACCTGAGAATAGAACCATGCACCCGAGAATGGAACCGTGCACCCGAGAATGGAACCGTGCAGCTGAGAATGGAATCATGCACCTGAGAATGGAACCATGCACCCAAGAAAAGAACCATGCACCTGAGAATGGAAGCGTGCACCCGAGAATGGAACCATGCACCTGAGAATAGAACCATGCACCTGAGAATGGAATCATGCACCGAGAATGGAAACCGTGCACCTGAGAATGGAATCATGCACCTGAAAATGGAATCATGCACCCGAGAATGGAACCGTGCACACCGATAATGGAACCGTGCACCCGATAATGGAACCATGCACCCGAGAATGGAACCGTGCACCTGATAATGGAACCATGCTCCCAAGAATAGAACCATGCATCCGAGAATAGAACCATGCACCCGATAATGGAACCGTGCACCCGATAATGGAACCATGCTCCCAAGAATAGAACCATGCACCCGAGAATGGAAACCGTGCACCTGATAATGGAACCATGCTCCCAAGAATAGAACATGCACCCGAGAATGGAATCATGCACCCGAGAATGGAACCATGCACCCAAGAATGGAACCATGTACCCGAGAATGGAATCATGCAACCGAGAATGGAATCATGCACCTAAGAATAGAACCATGCATCCGAGAATGGAAACCGTGCACCCGATAAATGGAAACCGTGCACCGATAATGGAACCATGCACCCGAGAATGGAACCGTGCACCTGATAATGGAACCATGCTCCTGAAAATGGAACGTGCACCCGATAATGGAACCATGCTCCAAGAATAGAACCATGCACCCGATAATGGAACCGTGCACCCGATAATGGAACCATGCTCCCAAGAATAGGAACCATGCACCGAGAATGGAATCATGCACCCCGAGAATGGAATCATGCCCCCAATAATGGAACCATGCACCTGAGAATGGAACCGCGGGCACCTGATAATGGAAACCATGACTCTGATAATGGAACCTTGCACCCGATAATGGAACCATGCTCCAAGAATAGAACCATGCACCCGAGAATGGAAACCGTGCACCCGAGATAATGGAACCATGCTCCCAAGAATAGAACCATGCACCCGAGAATGGAATCATGCACCCGAGAATGGAATCATGCACCCAATAATGGAACCATGCACCTGGGTATGGAGCCATGCATCAGACAATAGAACCATGCACCCAAGAATGGAACCATGTACCCGAGAATGGAATCATGCACCCGAGAATGGAATCATGCACCTGAGAATAGAACCATGCATCCGAGAATGGAACCATGCACCTGGGAATAGAACCATGCACCTGAGAATGGGACCATGCACCTGAGAATAGAACCATGCACCCGAGAATGGAACCGTGCACCCGAGAATGGAACCGTGCAGCTGAGAATGGAATCATGCACCTGAGAATGGAACCATGCACCCAAGAAAAGAACCATGCACCTGAGAATGGAAGCGTGCACCCGAGAATGGAACCATGCACCTGAGAATAGAACCATGCACCTGAGAATGGAATCATGCACCCGAGAATGGAACAGTGCACCTGAGAATGGAATCATGCACCTGAAAATGGAATCATGCACCCGAGAATGGAACCGTGCACCCGATAATGGAACCGTGCCCCCGATAATGGAACCATGCACCCGAGAATGGAACCGTGCACCTGATAATGGAACCATGCTCCCAAGAATAGAACCATGCATCCGAGAATAGAACCATGCACCCGATAATGGAACCGTGCACCCGATAATGGAACCATGCTCCCAAGAATAGAACCATGCACCGAGAATGGAACCGTGCACCTGATAATGGAACCATGCTCCCAAGAATAGAACCATGCACCCGAGAATGGAATCATGCACCCGAGAATGGAATCATGCACCCAATAATGGAACCATGCACCTGGGTATGGAGACATGCATCAGACAATAGAACCATGCACCCAAGAATGGAACCATGTACCCGAGAATGGAATCATGCAACGAGAATGGAATCATGCACCTAAGAATAGAACCATGCATCCGAGAATGGAACCGTGCACCCGATAATGGAACCGTGCACCCGATAATGGAACCATGCACCCGAGAATGGAACCGTGCACCTGATAATGGAACCATGCTCCTGATAATGGAACCGTGCACCCGATAATGGAACCATGCTCCCAAGAATAGAACCATGCACCCGAGAATGGAACCGTGCACCGATAATGGAACCATGCTCCCAAGAATAGAACCATGCACCCGAGAATGGAATCATGCACCCGAGAATGGAATCATGCACCCAATAATGGAACCATGCACCTGGGTATGGAGCCATGCATCAGACAATAGAACCATGCACCCAAGAATGGAACCATGTACCCAAGAATGGAACCATGTACCCGAGAATGGAATCATGCACCCGAGAATGGAATCATGCACCTGAGAATAGAACCATGCATCCGAGAATGGAACCATGCACCTGAGAATAGAACCATGCACCTGAGAATGGGACCATGCACCTGAGAATAGAACCATGCACCCGAGAATGGAACCGTGCACCCGAGAATGGAACCGTGCACCTGAGAATGGAATCATGCACCTGAGAATGGAACCATGCACCCAAGAAAAGAACCATGCACCTGAGAATGGAACCGTGCACCCGAGAATGGAACCATGCACCTGAGAATAGAACCATGCACCTGAGAATGGAATCATGCACCCGAGAATGGAACCGTGCACCTGAGAATGGAATCATGCACCTGAAAATGGAATCATGCACCCGAGAATGGAACTGTGCACCCGATAATGGAACCGTGCACCCGATAATGGAACCATGCACCGAGAATGGAACCGTGCACCTGATAATGGAACCATGCTCCCAAGAATAGAACCATGCATCCGAGAATAGAACCATGCACCCGATAATGGAACCGTGCACCCGATAATGGAACCATGCTCCCAAAAATAGAACCATGCACCCGAGAATGGAACCGTGCACCCGATAATGGAACCATGCTCCCAAGAATAGAACCATGCACCCGAGAATGGAATCATGCACCCGAGAATGGAATCATGCACCCAAAAATGGAACCATGCACCTGGGTATGGAGCCATGCATCAGACAATAGAACCATGCACCCAAGAATGGAACCATGTACCCGAGAATGGAATCATGCACCCGAGAATGGAATCATGCACCTGAGAATAGAACCATGCATCCGAGAATGGAACCGTGCACCCGATAATGGAACCGTGCACCCGATAATGGAACCATGCACCCGAGAATGGAACCGTGCACCTGATAATGGAACCATGCTCCTGATAATGGAACCGTGCACCCGATAATGGAACTATGCTCCCAAGAATAGAACCATGCACCCGAGAATGGAACCGTGCACCCGATAATGGAACCATGCTCTCAAGAATAGAACCATGCACCCGAGAATGGAATCATGCACCCGAGAATGGAATCATGCACCCAATAATGGAACCATGCACCTGGTATGGAGCCATGCATCAGACAATAGAACCATGCACCCAAGAATGGAACCATGTACCCGAGAATGGAATCATGCACCCGAGAATGGAATCATGCACCTGAGAATAGAACCATGCATCCGAGAATGGAACCGTGCACCTGAGAATAGAACCATGCACCCGAGAATGGAACCGTGCACCCGATAATGGAACCGTGCACCCGATAATGGAACCATGCTCCCAAGAATAGAACCATGCACCCGAGAATAGAGCCATGCACCTGAGAATGGAACCATGCTCCCAAGAATAGAACCATGCACCCGAGAATGGAATCATGCACCCGAGAATGGAATCATGCACCCAGTAATGGAACCATGCACCTGGGTATGGAGCCATGCATCCAGGGCCGCCATTAGGGGGTTACAGCCCTTACTGCAGTGAGGGCCCGGGGCCTGACTGCAGGGGGCGTGGCTATTGAACAGGGGCAGGGGGGCCCGACCATGCCGGTGGGGGGCGTGGCCTTTTGGAGCAAGGGGCCCCCTATGTTGCGTGAGCGCTCTCACCTCCCCCCACTGACGAGTTCCTGTGTGTGGGGATCCGCTGGCTGCCGCCCACTCCCTTCCCGACCAGGGAGTGCACGTCACAGTGCACAGTACAGTGACTGAGCACCTCCTTGAACAGAAAAGCCTATATGTGGGGCCGCAGGGGAGAAGCCTCACTGGATGAGAGAGACCATATCGCAGCCTGGTTAACCAGGGGATGAGGCTGCGGCTCCACTGATATAATGAACAAAGATGCGCCGCCTCCTCAGCTGCTCCTCTAGTCTCTTCTTCGGCCTCATCTGTGGCCGTGGAATCCTGCACAGCATCAACAAGAGCTGGCAGGCAGCCAAGCATGAGGAGAGGGGAATGAAGTGAGCAGCTACAGGAGCTCCCCCTCCTCCTGTAATGTTACTTCCAGGCCAGCTCAGCAGTCGGGAGCAGGGGAGGGGGAGAGAAGGGGGCTGACAGGAGCCAGAATGTGTGTACAGAAGATCCTCTGCTGATTCCAACTACAGGCCTCCTTCACTGGGTACACGATGATGAAGAAGAGAGTGAGTATATATATGTGTGTGTGATACAGATATCATGTATGAGTGTGATGTGTGTGTCATGTGCTTCTGGGTGTGTGTCATGTATCTAAGGTGCTGTGCCTGGGTGTATGTGTTATACATGTAAGACAGTTCTCCTGGGTGTATGTCATGTATGTAAGATGATGTTTCTGGATGTATGTGTCATGGATGTGATGTGCTCCTGGGTGTATGTGTCATGTATGTATGATGATGCTCCTGGGTGTATATATCATATATGTATGATATGTCATGTATGTAAGACACTGCTCCAGGGTGTATGTGTCATGTATGTATGAGGGTATGCCTGGGTGTGTGATGTATATCTGATGGTATGCCTGGGTGTATGTGTGTCATGTACATAATGATGGTGCACCTGAGTTTGTATGTGATATATGTATGATGGTATGCTGGGGTGTGAGTACACCTGTGTGATGTATAATGTATGTATGAGAGCACACCTGGGTTTGTGTGTGATGCATTTATGATGGTGCGCCTGGGTGTGTGCACTCTGGCCTGGAGTCTGGTAACTTGTGACTGTCGTTCACAGCTCTGACACTGGAGAATCCTTACAACGCACAGTGTCTGTGATGCGAGGATTCATAAATCTGCAGCCATATGAAGTGACTGCAGGTTTGTCATTTTATACCGGATCAGGATCTTAACAGTCGCAGGGTTACTAATGTGACCGGGCCTGGGGGGACCATGCCCCGCCAACCCCAACGCCTGCTTCAGCTGAATCTACGTTCTTGCCGAGGATGCAGACCCAGCTAAAATGCATCACATATACTAGGATAGGGACCATGAAACCAGGATAGGGACATATATTTCCAAAAGTGGATAATAGAGAACTTATATATTAGGGGTTCTTATATACTAGGATGGGGGATCAAATATTGCCAGGATGGGGGATCAAATATTCCAGGATGGGAGACATATACCGTATATACTCGTGTATAAGCCGACCCATGTATAAGCCAACCCCCCTACTTTTGCCCCAAAACCTGGGAAAACCTATTGACTCGTGTATAAGCCGATGGTGGACCCCAGCACAGGTATACAGCCCCCAGCAGTGTGGTATACAGGCCCCCCCAGTGGTAGTATACAGCAGCCTCCCCAGTGGCATATACAGGCCCCAGCAAGTATATACAGCAGCCCCAGTGGTATACAGGCCCCACCAGTATATACAGCAGCCCCAGTGGTATACAGCAGCCCCCGGGGGTATACAGCAGCCCCAGTGGTATACAGCAGCCCCCGGGGGTATACAGCAGCCCCCAGAGGTATACAGCAGCCCCAGCGGTATACAGCAGCCCCAGCGGTATGCAGCAGCCCCCAGGGGTATACAGCAGCCCCCAGGGGTACACAGCAGCCCCCAGGGGTACACAGCAGCCCCAGTGGTATACAGCAGCCCCCAGGGGTACACAGCAGCCCCCAGGGGTACACAGCAGCCCCCAGGGGTACACAGCAGCCCCCAGGGGTATACAGCAGCCCCCGGGGGTGCACAGCAGCCCCCAGGGGTGCACAGCAGCCCCCAGGGGTATACAGCAGCCCCCAGGGGTACACAGCAGCCCCCAGGGGTACACAGCAGCCCCCAAATGCTGGCACTCCCTCCCCCCCTGCTGCTTAACTTACCATCCTCAGTCTTCTGCACAGCGCCGGTCTTCTGTGCTCCGTCCTCCATGCTCCCGTCCTCGCTGCATCCGGGATCCCCGGCCGTCGCACAATGACGTCATATGCCTGCGACGGCCGGGGATCCCGGATGTAGCCGGACGGGAGCATGGAGGACGGAGCACCGAGGACCGGTGCTGTGCAGAAGACCGGGGATGGTAAGATAAGCAGCGGGGATGGGGGGCCCTTACACAGAGGGGGGGGCGAGTGCCAGCATTTTGGGGGCCAGATATGCACTGCTTCCCCTGCCGCTGATTGACAGGGGAAGCAGTGCATATAAAATGAGCTGCCCCACGTGACGGGGCCGCTCATACAGCAGCCTCCCCCCGCCTCCTCCAGCCTCCCCAGCCCCGGACACAGCCCCCACCACAGCAGCCTACCGTATTGACCTGTGTATAAGCCGAGGGGGAGACTTTTCAGCCCAATTTTTGGGCTGAAAAACTCGGCTTATACACGAGTATATACGGTACATACCAGGAAGGAGACATATATACAAGGAGGAGACCATGTATATCAGGATGGGGGACCATATCAGGAATGGGATAATATATACCAGGATGAGGGATATATGCATGCATATGTGTGTATCATGGCACTGACATCCTTGTGTTTAGGGAAAGGGGGCCGCTGTTTTGAATTACGCCTCAGGCAGCAGAGAGGCTAGGTTCACCCCTGGATGCGGATGACCCGACACGATTGCTTGTGGAGCTATTGCCCACTACCCTAGGGAACGACAGGCAGCCGCCGCTTCCTCAAGCTGCCATCTTGGATCTGGGAGCAGAAGAAAGCGCACAGGAATGGAGGTTTCACAAACTTGTTTACAAACCGCACCGGACAGGAGTGGCGCATTAGGCAGAAAAGCCAGTGTCCTCTACATCAGAGCACCAAGGACAGATACTACAGTACAGGTAAAACCTTCACATGTGCACGTGTCTGTTATCCGTGTGCTGTGTGTGTCTGTCATCTGTTTGCTGTATGCGTGTGTCAGTCATCCGTGTGCTGTGTCTCTGTCATCAGTGTGCTGTGTGTGTCTGTCATCCACATGTGTTGTGTGTCTGTCATCCGTTTACTGTATGTGTGTCTTTCATCTGTCGTTTGCCTGTCTTCTGTGTACTGTATGTGTGTCTGTCATCCATCACGGGAACACAGCACACAGGAAGGAGACAGGTGCAGTGGGGAGACACAGCGTATAGGGGGAAGATGGGCACAGGGGGGAGCCAGGTGCAGGAGATAGACACAGCGCGCATATGGGACACAGTGCACAGGTTGGAGACAGGCACAGGGGAGAGACAGCAAATAGGTGGGACAGAGACTGTGCAAAGGGGTGACAGGTAGAGAGAGGGGAGAGACATGCACAGAGAGGGGCATTGCCAAGCTGTGACTTGGCCTCTATTGTCTAGACTTCCAGAAAATGGCCGTGGAGGCATTGCATGCACAGATCGAGATCCGCAGCCATTTTCTGGAAGCTTTTGGCCTCTGCCTCCAGAGCTCAGCTTACCCCCTCAATGGGTCAGGGCCCGGGGAGAGATCATACATCCCTGTGGCTCCTGCAGACCTCAGCTCACCCCCAGTCTATGTGCCCCTAGCCCTCTACAGAGTGGTATATGCCCTCAGTGTCTCCTGTATGATGTATATATATAGCAGTCTCTTATGTGATGTATTTAATTTACAAAACTTATTGTCACAGAGTCGACTGCGCTCCAGATCAACGCAAACCTGGAAGATCAGATATCACCGAACATCGCAGGACACAGAGAAGCAGCTGCAGCCATCAAATTGGGTGAGTAAATTAATTAAATGTAGCCGGGTAATTGTCATCGTGATATGTGGCCCCTGAATGACTTTCCAAATGTCCCCCCACCCCGACAGGGAAAAATTTTCCCACCCCTGTACAAGATAATAAATAACAGCACCAGTGTTATTCTGCCTCATGTGGCATTTATTGTTCACATCCCTCAGCTCACATAAAGAACAATGTATAGAAAGAGATTAATGTGTGACTGGGGAGGACGTGGTGCAGAAAGGGAGTTTTTCCAATAGTGGGCGGTGAAAATATGGAAGGTTCGGGGGTGGAGGTGAAGTCTGGATGGAGGTGGAGCCTGGGTGGAGGCGGAGATTGGTGGAGGCGGAGATTGGGTGGAGTCTCATGGGGCCCCAAAATTTTGCCAGTATGGGGCCCCAAAATTTCTAGTGGCAGCCCTGCATGCATCAGACAATAGAACCATGCACCCGCGAATGGAACCATGTACCCGAGAATGGAATCATATACATGAGATGAAGAGGAGGATTCCTTATGTACGCAGTGAGCTGTCAAGACATGATCTTTGATAAGGACTTAAGACAGTTTCAGGCAGCATCTTGTGGTAAGTGGTCAGGCTTCTTGAGTGCCAGTACATGGGTGGCTTCCTCCAATCCACCAAAAAGTACACAAAATCAATAAGAAAAGTCCAAATTACAGGAAAACTTCTTGATTTCTTTACTGTTAGTTCTCTGTTTAGTGCAAGCGAGGATTTCCGAACAAACTGTTGTTCATTGATTCAAGTCAGTCATTACACAGGTATTTTGTAGGACATAAATAAATCCATCTGCAGTTTGGAGTGCTGACTCTTTCTTCTTAAATATAATGATGATTAAAGGTTTTGAGAAAAATATAAAGGTACAGGTAATGTTAACCTTTCAATGTTTTTTTCCTTCATCTTCCCTAAAAGTGTTATTCCAAGCCACACATCATCTTCCAAAAGGACATTCATCCGATTCTTTTACTCACTTAGAAAAGCAGGTCTATCATTGGGATCGCTGGCCCATCCGCACTGCATTAATGATATAAAGACATCTCTGTCGGGAATATCAGAGGGCAGATACTCTTCACTAATTTCTGGTCTACTTCCTTTTGCTACACTGAACATGATCTGCATTGGATTTATAGCACCTGTTTAAATAGATCAAAATGATATTAATAATCCCATAATAAAATTGCTATTAACATGAAGCAGATCAACAACAATAAAAATGATCACTAGAACATATGTAGCTATATCCAATATATTACATATGATATGATGTGTGCACATATATATATATATATATATATACTGTATATTAGATGGATGCCTGCTGCTGTCGCATCGGGAGGGCTGTAATGTCACGATTGGGGCAGGGTCTCTGATGCTGGGGGCGGTTACTGTCTCTCTGCTCATGAGCGCTCTCCCCATGCGCTCTCTATTTCTCACTGTGTGCTGTCTCTCTCCCAAGTCTGCTGTCTTTTCCCCTCTGTGATGTCTTCTTTGACATGTCTCCCCATGTCTGCTGTCTCTTGCCCCCCCACGTGCTGTCTCCCTTGAGTTGTGTCCCCCTGTGCTCTCTCCCCGTGTACTGTCTCTCTCCCGCTGTGCTGTATTCTCCCCTCGTGTGCTGTCCTTCCTTTGAGCTGTCAACCCCTGTGTGCTGTCTTTCCATCATTGTGCACTCTACTCCATGTGCTGTCTTCTCCCCTTTGTGCTGTCCTCTGCCCTCCTGCGCACTCTACTTTGAGCTGCCTCCCCTTGTGTGCTGTCTCTCCCTCCATGTGCTCTCCCCTGGTGTGCCATCTCTCCCCGTGTGAACTGTCTCTCCCCTAGTGTGCTGTCTCTCCCCCCTGTGCACTGTCTCCCTCCCTAGTGTGATGTTTTTCTTCCCCCTGTGTGTCTTCTCAATATCCTCTATGTGTACAGGTAGTGTGCTTCACTGTGGAATGCATACAGGAGGAACAGTTCCTCCTTTTGTATGAATTCCACAGTGGAACACAAATGGGAGGGAGTAGGGAATGAGGATGGGCTCGCAGACATGTGGGCGCCATGTTTGGTCACCCTGTCATGTGCAGTAGCGGTGCGGGTGTCCAAACATGGCGCCTGTATGCGCATTGAGAGTTTGGGGGCTCTGAGGCAGCGCAGTAGAAGCAGCATTGATGGAGGAGGTGATGGAAAAGGAAGAAAAAGAGGAGGTGGTGGTGGCGGACTGAGAACCTTGAGAACAGTAGCAGCGTGCAGCTGGCATATTGGCACATCACTTGGGTGTGCCAACATGGCGGCCACTTTGATTTTTTTTCTTTCAGGTAGACCAATTAGCCGACGGTCAGCTGGTCAATCAGGTGGCGAATAAAGGGGACACTTCAGGTCCCAAGACAATTATGTAAATAGATATAATGCAAAATACCAGTCTAAAAGGGAATCTGTCACCAAGTTTTTATACTTAATCTAAGAAGAGCATGATGTAGAGACTAATTCCAGTGATGTGTCACTTACTGAGTTTCTTGCTGTAATTGTAATAAAATCATAGTTGTCAGCAAGAGAATATCAGAAGTGGACTAGGAAACCTGCTGCCATATAGTACAGCCATGCCCCATCACTGATTTGCAGCTTTCTATCTATGCACAATGTACATAGTTGCCAATCAGTGATGTGGGTGGGGTTATACAGGGCTCATTGTCCAGAGATCTGCTGGATTACCAGCAGATAAAACAATGATTTTATCAAAACTGCAGCAAGCAGTAAAGGAAGTGATACATTGCTTGAATCAGAGTCTCTGACCCTATAACATGTGGCTCTCAGATGTGGTAGCAAAAACCTGGTTTAAGATTCCCTTTAATGAATCTTAAGAACATACTAATTGCTAGAAAGTAACTGTGTATTATGTAGTGTTACATATTACAGTTTGCATGTTCTCTTGGTCATTACCTTCATACGGCTGTCTTCTTGAGAGAACTTCCCACATAATAATTGCAAAGCTAGAATATATAACAGAGATGGCGATGTCATCACAATATAATACATCACAGCATATAACATTTCTAGGGGCAGACGTGACATAACATGTGACTTATGTGGCAGACACAACATGCTATATAACTTGATTGAGACATTTTTCTGTTCCAAGTGACGTCCTTCTGTATGAAGCTCTCAATAAATAACATCACTCTCAGTGATCAGTCTTGACTCCTGACAGATCTCCTCTGGTGCTCACAGACAATAATGGACAGAATCAGCAAGAGGAGAAAATGGCAGTCACTCAACCCATTAGTGCAAATTTAGTCAAGAACAGGGTTCACACGCTTCAGGATCTCGTGACAAATTCTCGGCGGTTTGGATTGAGTGGATCCTTCTTCAGGACTCTACTGACTTCAGGAGTATTCTAGCTGAGGGAGACATTGCAGGGAGAATCCCAGCCGACGCAGAGACAGGTTGACTCCTTCCCCTTTCCTCTTACCTGGCCTTACCCCCTCCCTCACATGGCCCGATTCACCCATTAACTGTTTCCCCTCCCCCCTCATTTTTCTATTTTTCTTTCTTCTTTTTCTTCACCTCTCTCCTTTTATCTTCTTTACCCCTTTGGTAATCTCTCACCTTTGGAATTGCCAACTTCCCCCTTTCATCCTATTTCCTATTGATTGCTCAGTATTGCTTGCGATATGATGCTCATATATAGACTAGATATATTGAAACTGTAGATGGTTCCCTCTCCGGGTAACCTCAGACTGAAGGTGAATTAACCAAGATCTCTGCCCCTGCGGGGCATAGCAGACTTTGAATTAATGGACTATGTGGCAATTAAATCCTTAATTACTCCCACAACAGCAACCCTTACGGGTTAGGGAGGCTGATAAGAGACTCTCATAAAGACTATATGCTTCAACTGTGGAAGATGGTTTCGGTGCCCGGAAGGAGGTTCCTAACTCATACTTAGACCAATAATTAGGATGTAGTTGAATTACTACTTGGGGGGAATGTGCCCTACAAGTTATTTGTTATTTCAAAATGTTCATGCAAAAACTTTTTTGTATTCACATGCAATAGCTTTGTTTTGCCTTATTATCTTTCAATAAAAAAGAGATTAACTGCAAGAACAGGGTTCACCTATGCCAAGGTCCATCTTACAAAATTTTATTACAATCCAGTAGTTTTAAAGTGGATCTGTCACCAAATTTCCCAATACAAACCCTATACATTAATAATGGTCAGTTTCCCCCTTGAGTTCTACCAGAGGACCTTCTTGACCAAGTGACTAAGGATGTACTGATGAAAAACTCAAGGAACCATTACACTACACCCATATCTTCAGTGCTTTTCCTTTTAGGGATCATTGATGTCTCAGGAGTGCGACCTTCCACCAATGTGACATAAATATTGAGACATTTAAAGGTTATTAATTCTATGTAAGATCTGAGAAAAACTAACTGTTTCGATTCAGATACCTTTGATCCCTGCAGTTCAAAGTGAACTTGTCACCCCTCTAAAGCTTTTTAAACCAGACATGTCACCTTCAGCAGTGCTTAAGCTGTATTCTGTGAAGGTGTGTTGGCAGCGGATCATTCAGGATTCTCTCAAAGCATGTGGACAACAGAACAGAGCTTTAATTAGCAATAAACAGATACAGATATGATAGGAATATACATATCCTAAGTGTCTCTGTGCAGCATCAGCAGGCTGCTTCTCCTCACATGCACAGACACAGGAAACTGGGGACAGTCACATGGTCTTTCCTGTGTGTGAGCCTCTGGGAGTGTTTTTTTTTTTAACTTTATAGACAACTAGCTGTAGTACCTGGCTATGCCCGGGTTAATAAATAAATAATAAGATAGCACACGTATGAGGCGAGTTGTGTGAGGTGATTTGTGCACATCTGTGTCTGTCTGTGTGGTGTGTGTGTCCCTGGGGTGTGTATGTGTGTGTCCCTGTGGGGGGGTTTATGTTGTGTGTGTCTCTGTTGTGTGTGTCTCTTTGTGGTGTGTGTGTGTCCCTGTGGGGTGAGTGCATGTGCCCCTATAGGGTGCGTATGTGTGTCCCTGTGTGGTGTGTGTCTCTGTTGTGTGTGTCTCTTTGTGGTGTGTGTGTGTGTGTCCCTGTGGGGTGAGTGCATTTGTCCCTATAGGGTGTGTATGTGTGTGTGTCCCTGTGGGGGGGGTGTCTGTGTGGGGGGTGTGTGTCTCTGTGTTGTGTGCGTCTCTTTGTGGTGTGTGTGTGTCCCTGAGGGGTGAGTGCATGTGTCCCTATAGGGTGTGCATGTGTGTGTGTCCCTGTGGGGGGGTCTGTGTGGTGTGTGTGTCTCTTTGTGGTGTGTGTGTCCCTGTGGGTTGAGTGCATTTGTCCCTATAGGGTGGCTATGTGTGTGTGTCCCTGTGGGGGGGTCTGTGTGGTGTGTGTGTCTGTGTCATGTGTGTCTCTTTGTGGTGAGTGTGTGTGTCCCTGTGGGGTGAGTGCATGTGTCGCTATAGAGTGTGTGTGTGTCCATTTGGGGGTGTGTGTGTCTCTGTGTTGTGTGTGTCTGTTTGTGGTGTGTGTGTGTTTGCTCGGGTGCGTGGTGAGTATCCAATGTTGGGGCTGCACCTTAGCGACTATACACTTGCTGTTATTCTTTGTGTGCGTGTGGTGTGTATACATGTCCCCGTGTGTGGTGAATATCTCATGTTGGGGCCCCACCTTAGTGACTATATGCTGGTATGTGCTGTTAGTCTTTGGTGCTATCATTAAGCCCCTCTCATTCACAACTGTCAACTGGTAACTGTCACTTTTTCCCCATCATGTAGATAAAAAAAATTGTTTAGTGAATTGGAATGCGCGGGGTTAAAATTTCGCCTCACAACATAGCCTATGACACTCCCGGGGCCCAGCTGTGACTGTGCAAAATTTTGTGGTTATAGCTGACAGCTGTCAATTTTCCTCCAACACTTTTCCATTCACTTTTTCCCCATTATGTAGATAGGGGCAAAATTGTTTGGTGAACTGGAACGCGCAGGGTTAAAATTTCGCCTCACAACATAGCCTATGACGCTCCCGGGGTCCAGACGTGTGACTGTGCAAATTTTTGTAGCTGTAGCTGGCAGCTGTCGATTTTCCTCCCACACGTTTACTTTCCCCTTTTCCCCAATTATGTAGATAGGGCCAAAATTGTTTGGTGAACTGGAACGCGCAGGGTTAAAATTTCGCCTCACAACATAGTCTATGACGCTCTCGGGGTCCAGATGTGTGACTGTGCAAAATTTTGTGGCTGTAGTTGCGACGGTGTAGATGCCAATCCCGGATATACACACATACATACACGCACACACACACACACACATTCAGTTTTATATATTAGATACACAAAACTAGCAATATAACACTTTTCATATACAGGAATGGAGTTGTTGTACTAAACATCCCCACTCAACAACTACTTTTCCTGTGAGTCCCATTGCAGTTCTGAAGTCCTCAAACTTGGCAATGGTTTTGTCATACCATTAGTTAACATCTTGTCAGACTCGCAATAAACAAACTCTAGTACAACACGTTCCACTAAGTCAAGTAAGTGGTGATGTTTAACATCGATGTGCTTAGTCCTTGCACTAATCTTCACACTGCTGGCAAGTTTAATACATCCTTGGTTGTCCTCAGCTCCCACTGCTTTCCTGTAATTCTCATTGCTGGAGTTTTGACGAACATATGGCTTCTGAGAGCTCTTTTTCCTTGTGGTAGCTCCGTAAGCTCCCATGTCCGGAGTTGGTGAAGGGACTCCATCTCTTCATTAGCTGCATTTATCCACTTCTACTTCTCGTGGACAGGCAGTTTTTGCATTTCTTGCCATGACTGTAGCTCTGGTTCAGGAAGTGTTCTGACCATATAAGAAAGATGTCTAGCTGGGATACCTTTTTTTGGTCATTCTGATCTCATGACTGGAGGTTGACTTGGTTCTTCTGTTTCTTCCTTGCTGGATTCAGAGCTTATCCAGACTTCAGTGTTTTCTTTTTCAGTGTCTGAGTTTGGTGATTGAAATTCTTGTTCTTGTTTCTTGGCTTGAATGACTGATGTAACTTCATGGAATTTGAGCGAAACAGAGTTTTCATCAATCACTACTTCTCTGCTGATTGTTACTGTGTTGGTCTCTGGGTGCAGGATTCTGTATACCTTTTGAGTTTCGGTATAGCCCACCAGGACTTCTTGCTTTGCATGTGATTCCCACTTGAAACGTTTTTCTTTGGGAACATACACAAATGTTTTGCTTGCAAATATCCGGAGGTGCTTTAGGTTAGGCTTTTCACAGTTCCACAGCTCATATGGAGTTTTATTTTGGCTTTACTTGGCAGTCTATTTCGAAGATAGCCTTGAGGCAGCAGATCCCTGGAGGCAGTATACCCAGGAGAGAGCTCACCCTAGAGAGAAAGGTGAATGAAGAAGCACGACAAGCCGATACACCCCACAGCTAGACTCTGACCATAGTGGGAGAACAATGGGCTTGGCAGCCACAACCAGTATAGCTGGCCGGAGGACCCAGAGCTGACAACCGGGAGGCAGAAGGAGCCTAGTGAGCCCAAATTACACATGGGTCACTGGAGGGCTAGGCCAGGATGACCAGAGAGCCGACTCTGTAGAGGTGACTGGGGAGACTTCACGACCCTAATCTCGAGACAACCCGGCGTGGTACGGGGACTCTATGACCCGCAAACTACCTACCGCCACGGAGTAGGAACACAACCATCATACTAGGGCTAGTGACCATAAAGCAGAGGGAATCATCACTAAAGAGCCTGTGACGGCCAGACTGAACCCGTGAGCAAGGACAGACTGAGAGACAAGCAGGGCCTGGAAGGTATTTTGAGGGAAGCGACGAAGAGGAACCATCTGAGCTGCAGTAGAACCCAGGTCCCCGGATAGGTGTAAGAAATTTAACTGTGAACTGTGTTGTAACTTGCTTTTAAGAACAATGGAAAGTAAAGTACCCGGTCAGCTCAAAAGTGCCTGAGACTGTTTATAACTAAACTACAGCAGAACCCCCACCTGCGGAGCCACCTTGCTGTCCTTGCGTGCTGTCTGGAGAAGCTGCAGGAAAAGAGCCGGTACAGCATCCAGAGTATGCAGCCCACACTACACCTGTCTTGGGGGCTTACCATCAACGCTGCCCCTCATCAACATCCCCAGCAGGAATACGGCAGCGGTGGTCACCCTGACCGCATACTATGGGTGGCGTCACGAAAAACTCTTTCACCTCTCTTGTAGATACCTCTTATTATTGCCGCATCTGGGACAACGGGACTGGGAAACGGCGCCTTGACACCCCATAGACAGTAAAGCCCGGCCCCGAGTACCCCGGTCCCTGTGGGTGCGTCAAAAGAAGGACAAAAAATGGGGCAGGATCTGGGGCCTGCATGTACTGCAGGCAGATGCTCTGCCTGCTGTTGGGCAGGGCACACGGCGCCTGCGCGAACATACAGAAATCTGTGCAGGTGCCAAAGGTGAGACTGGAAAGAGAGACCAGCAAAGCGTAAGGATTGGATGACTGAGAAGGCCCACAGGACCTTTAAGTATCAATTTACATACATAGCAGGGAACTTTATAAAGTGATTATTTAGGTGTACAGGAGGAGTAGAGGGATTATAGCCACTTTCACAAAATGCAGCATAGTCGCTGCTGAAGGTGGCACTTTTAGTTTAAAAAGCCCTAGGGGGTGACAGGTTCACATTAAATATGGTAGAGAGGTATTCTCAAATTACTAAATTACTTTAGTTAACAGCATGAAAATGAGTTGTCAAGTTTGCAATTGACTTGATTTTTGTACCTAATATCAATCTTCTGCTGTTTATCTTTCAAATGTCACAGATTTCCATGGAACTCAGCCACTAGTACTAGACCCTTGAAGAGTGTGTGAGTAATTACATCTCCGGAGAGAGGTTAACTCCTAGCATACCAGCCACCTCTCTCTAATCCACTGATTTCTATATAGAAGTTAACAGTTCACCTCCCTCCATCCCTCTTAGCTCCTGACAATTTGCGGTTATAAATCCTGCAAAATCACCAGTTTACAGCCTACAAAGGCTCTCTGCTTTCCCTGGCTGTAGCTGTGGGCTTGTTCAACTTCCACGTTATCTGTAAAGGTAAATATACTGACAATTATGTAGACTCAAGAACAAACCACAAATAGCTGAATGTGTTACAGCAAAACTTGGGTTGAGCTTTATAGTTCTCCTAATACTACAGGTCTGCTGCTCACCAGAATGGTCACTCGCCAGCAGTGCCCACTCAGGAAGTGACGAGTCTGCATAACTCTCAGTTGCACAAGAGACAACTTGAGAATATTGAGTCAACAAATAAATTGTACTCGAGAATTCTATTGTCTGCTAGGTCACCACTGCGCCACAATACAGATCTGTATATGTTTTCATGTATTTCCATCAGCTATTTTGCTTTCCTCAGTTTAACCATAAATCAAAAAACATTACATGTGGTCTACGGTTCGTCCTCTTTTATTGAATTCATACCTGTACATGTCATGTTTAACACTTCCTCTGCTGGTTTTGATGCTCGGCTCATACATCTCTGGGGGCATATAAATGATTGTTCCTCCGGGTGGATTCTGGTCACTGTATGATTGTGACAACATGCGCCATTTTGAAAGACCAAAGTCAGCAATCTAAGGTAAGAGGAAAGAAAAAGAATCTGGCTTGTAATATGCTTAGATATAATTATTAGTACTGCACCTTATATTGCATAAATAATTATTCTTATACTTTGGGCACCACCACAGTCGATACAGGAATCTATAAGATGCTCTGTGGGAAGATAGCCTGCTGAATAGTTCCCTCCAGCATAAATATTTTTACTGTCCCAATCATTCTGAAATGCAAAATATTTTTGACATGTTTTCAAGTCTGCGATGTGCGATCTCACGATATCTCATACTGATATCGCTTTGTCACACGCTATGACGCACTTACGACATCGTTCCGATGTCGCAGCCACGCCTCCAAACATGTGACTTATGTTGTGACAATATTGTGACGTGTGCAAAGGGAAGGAAAAGATAGCGTGTAGAATGGACCGGGATCAAGCCAATTAATATATCTCAATAATTTTATTATCCATAGAAAAAACAAGTACACACATGTGCAATGACAAACATTTAAAAACAATTAAAATAGCAGACAAGCTGCTAACATCAAGACTGGCTGCAATGAACAGGATGCACTAAATGACATAATGATCAGTGGAATCACTGACCCCTCTGACCCCTGAGGAAGCCCCCAGTATGGGGGGGCGACACGCGTTGGGTGAGGGTCCTTTGGTCCTGACTGGCTGCAAACATATACCCCTCAGTGGGCAATGATGGTAATTTTACAGGGCACCTTTGACAACAATGCATATTAGTTGCTTTTTTGCTCTTTCCTTGGTTTCACATGTATTTTCCAGTTGATTTTGATGCATTATATGATGTATGATGACTAGCCTGCCTGTCGTTTAAGATGTATACGAATTTGTAGGGGGTTTACCCACCTGTTAATCCAGATACAGGCCTGTCTATCAGTGCTATTGATTATATGTCTGCCCTGGAAATAGATTTGATTTTTTGTGATTCCACTGATCATTATGTCATTTAGTGCATCCTGTTCATTGCAGCCAGTCTTGATGTTAGCAGCTTGTCTGCTATTTTAATTGTTTTTAAATGTTTGTCATTGCACATGTGTGTACTTGTTTTTTCTATGGATAATAAAATTATTGAGATATATTAATTGGCTTGATCCCGGTCCATTCTACACGCTATCTTTTCCTTCCCTTTGCATTGATTATATAAGCGTGGGATTTGGTGATCCTTCTTGTGCCGTACCTATCTACATGTTAATATTGTGACGTGTGAAGGTACCCTAACAGAATCAGTTCATAAGCTGAACAGGCTCCTTTTTCATGGCAGACACTTGTGCGACCATCCTTGATCTTCTTTATCTACACGTCTTCTCGTCAAAACACTTTCACCGTACCGTGCATAAGTCTCCGATATACATCGGTACCAGATACCTTCAGACCACAAAAAACACAATCACTGCACACTGCTCTGTGGCAGCCATTGTTTCTCATACCGTAGCCACAAATGAGCAGATTAAAACCTGCAGAGCAACAACCAGAGAGACAGCGACTGATGGAAAACACTGTCAACACAATGCAGCCAACAGAATTTATAATAGACCCGGGTGTGGATTATTTTTGACGTATTCTCACACATGTGGCATGGTGGCGATTTTCTCCCGTAGGTGGCACTTTCATTTTGCTACAGTTCAATGTTTTGTTAATAATTACCTTGAAAAGAATGCAAAATATGAAGTCTTATTTAATTTGGATGTCCAGCTGAACGCAATCTATTATTGTGTGTAAGGAATTGTTGCTAGGTTTGTTGGGAAAGGGCTGTCCGAAGGGCTTTTTGAGGATCACTGCAAATTTAGAAAAATGTCCTCCCCAAATCACTACTATATACTGTATCTGTGATGTCTGCCTTTCTGGAAGCACCACTGCAGCACTTTATTTTATTGCACCGCTGGAGTGGTGCTTTAAAGCTAAGTCCCCTGACCCCTGTGTGACACTCATCTTCCTATCGAGTCCCTGACTCCCTGACCTTGTGCCTCTGTCTGCAGTACAAATGCATATGAGGATATGTACTGTACCTCTGGGTGCAATTAAAACCTGCGTGTATGGGTGTGGTAGGAAGCTTGACTACAGCAAGATGGTAAACTAGACATGGCTATTGGGGGAAGGGTGCTCGGTAAGAAAACTGTAAGAATAGTAAAGTAAGGACGTCTGGCACACCTACATGTGAAGGTGCTAGCAGGAAAAAGCACCTTAACGATGGTTATCGGGCTCACATGCAATGGCCAATGCATCAGCTAAGATTCTCATTTTTTCATTTTGTATTCTGAATCAGTTTCTGCAATGTCAATTTTCCTCATCCAAATTTGCATTAGTTTCCTATATGCTAGTCACTTATTCTTTAGCCATTATGTCATATGTAATGTTTAGTGTGCAGCGGATAACTATTTAATACAAATTGTCTTTTTCCTGCTAGCACCTTCACAAGTAGGTGTGCCAGTCATCCTTACTTAAATATTGACTCTCATCTTACGACAGCCTCACCTTTTTCTACAGTCAGTTGGTCTGCATGGATTTGTGACCTGCCGGAAGCTCTAGTGTTTCATGGAGTGCGCTGGAGATCACAGCTCAATAAAAGTCTATGAGACCCTCATTCTGTTCCCGTTCTGGCTCTCATAGAGATGTATTGAGATCTTGTGATGTAACTTCTCACTTCTGGACAGTCAGAAGTTATAGGCACGAGATGGCGCCGTGAGACCGGAGAAGCGTTGGCATAAGGTGAAGACACTGGAAGTTAAGCCTATGACTGGAGTCAGGGGGCTTACATTAAATGTGCCACTCCAGCGCTGAAAAAATCCAAAATATTGAAGTGGTGCTTTAAATCTTCCAGAAACATATGGAAGGATCTGTATATCACAGGGTAATGCAGTTCTCTTTGCAGAGTAGTGGACCGGATGGGTCTGGCAATGAGCAGCCTCCCTCTGAAGCTCCACTGGTGTTCCTTCTCTATAATGCTCACTGTCCCTTGCTCTGCTGCCCTGCACGGATCCCCCTTGTTAGACCAGGCCCGTCGAGATATATGAGATCCCCTTATTTCTCCAAGGAGACCTCAACTCTATTTAGCGCTTCTGGTGAGGACCGTGCTGGATGTAAGGCGGTTGGGTTGTGCTTCTATAAAGTCATCGACCACTCCGGGTTTGTGGTTCAGGGATGTAGCTGGCTGGACCACTTCAGAGCCGGTACTCCGGGTTTGGACTGGGCTAGGGCATTCGGTTACCCATTCTATTCTTGGCCCCTTTCTCTTCTGGGTCACCAGGTTGAGGAGCCCTCCCTGTTAGCTTCTCTCTGCTGTTCTGTAGCTTTCCAACTCTGCTTCATGTGCAGCTTCTCACTCTTCTAACTTAAATGTTCTCCTTGCACTCCACTGCTACTACGACTTCTAACTCCTTGCTGCTTTCCCCACTGCTTTATTATCTAGTCTCTCCTCCCACCAGGATCGGGTTACCCTAGTAACAGGCATCTAATTGGTCCTATAACACTAAGTGTTTGCATGTGGTGCTGGAGCTTCAGGCTTATTCTACTCACTACCAAAACAAAGTATACGGCACCTTCAGTCAGGGGTGCAGTACCCTTTTGTGATGCACTCTTAGTGGGGCGCCACACAGGCACAGAGCGAGGAAAACTGACAGGCATCAAGGAGGCGGCGAGGAGAGAGAGGAAGAGAGAAGCAGGGGGCGGGAATAGCCCCAAGAAGGAGGTGACTCATGGATCTGGTAATGCCCTCCTGAATTTGTTGTACACATTTTAAAAGGCTGTATTTAATGATGAAAACATCAGAAACATATGGGGGACCACTTACCATTCAGTGCTGCCTTTAGATTGTGACAGGTCCTCTTTTAAAATGCATTTTTTACGGAGAAACAAAAAGATCCATTTAATTAATTAAACATTAGAAATTGCAAGTGCAAGACAAATCCAGTGTGGGAACACGGCTTTAGCTTAGCGCCTGCAGCTTCATGAGCAATGATAGATTGGCTGGGGAGCTATTAGCCTTGTTATTCTGGGCCTTGTATGTCATTATGCTCTGTGTGTGACTATAACTAATATCAAAGATAAAAGCAGTAGTTTGTCTGGATTTGTTCTAAACGTCTAAAAATAATATCACCATTGCTTAGTCCTCTGTGGGTAAAGGGAACTTGAAATAACCATTGTGTGAAACTACCTTAAACTGTGGACAAGCTGGTTCTGTATGGAGGTGGATATGTAGTCACGTTCCTCCCTGAAGAAACTAATTGCACTGTCTTGTAATGTGAATAATGGCATGTGTCTGTGTAAATAGTGTATAATGTGAGTCATGATGTAAGGTAATGTAATATGATAAGTATAATGTATAGTACTGTTATGTATTGCCAGACTATAGGGCAAATAACAGTTAAGTGTTGGGAGTAGCCCACAAAGGGAGGGGTTAGTCACTAGGGAAAGTGATGGTTGCTTGTAACACTTCAGATTTGGCCCCACTAGTAATTAGAGCAAACGTATAGTGTGGTGCCCCTGTAGTCCAGTCGTCACTATTAATTTGCAGCAATTGGGATTGATAAGCCCAGTCACCCACAAACATTCCCAACACACCCCGGTCTCAGAGCAAGCGGGTGAACCCTGGTAGTTGGATGGCTCAGGCAGTTGTGGAACAGAGGGGTGAGACAGGTGACGGGTGGAAAGTTAGTAGACGAGCAGTCAGAAGGAGGTAAAAGCAGACACAAGGAAGTGGGGGCTGGGCAGTTCAGTAGAGAAACAAAGGAACAAGACACAGGAAGTGGACAGGTCAGTCCTGCGAAGGAGCCAGGACAGCAGACTGCATAGAGACGGAAGGAGTCCTAGGGGCGCGGGCAGTGAATGATCCACCCACGCACCCGAATCAGCTGTTAAGCAGAAGGACAGGGCGAGAACCAGGGGCCTGGCCCTGAGGTGGCGAAAAAGTTTCACACCATCACAGCTGCAACTCCATCATTCCCAAAGGTCCCGGACCATAGCAGCGGCTCCTACCGGCCGCCTTCCATGTGTGGCGTCACGAAAGACTCTTTTATTTTATTCTTTTTTACTAAGCACTTAATAAGAGCGCGCTACAAAAGGGTACTGCACCCCTGACTTAAGGTGCAGTATGCTTTGTTTTGTTAATGAGTAGTAGAAGCCTGAAGCTCCAGTTCCACATGCAAACATCTAGTGATAGAGGACCAATAAGACGCCCGTTACTAGGGTAACCGGTCCTAGTGGGAGGAGAGGCTAGGTGATAAAGCAAGTGGGGAAAGCAGAGAAGAGTGAGTTGAGTGAAGAGTTAAGAGGGAGAGTGAGAAGCAGCAGATGAAGCAGAGCTGGAGAGCTACAGAACAGCAGAGAGAAGCTAACGGGGAGGGCACCTCAACTTGGTTACCCAGAAGAGAAAGGGGACAAGAAAGAGAAGATTAAACAAATACCCTAGCCAAGACCAAACCCAGAGTACCAGCTCCGAAGTGGTCCAGCCGGCTAAATCCCTGAACCACAAACCCGGAGTGATCGATGACTTCCTAGGAGCACGACCCAACCGCCCTACACCAAGCACGGTGCCCACCAGAAGCACTAGACTGAGTTGGGTTCTCCTTGGAGAGATAAGGGGATCCCATTTATCTCGACGGGCCTGGTCTAACAAGCGGGATCCGTGCAGGGCAGCAGAGCAAGGGACAGAGCGTGATAGAGAAGGAACAGCAGTGGAGATCCAAGAGGCTGGTACGCCTTGAGACTGCGTAAGTGCGTAAAGAACTCAGTACTTGCAGCCAAATGTAAATAATGTACATTGCCTTGTTTTTCTACTTTAATGCACATAGACTTTCATGAGGACATTTGATTTTCTCTACTTTAATGCATGCTGTGATGATGTGTGCAGTGGCCCAGTGGTAACCTGGACATTGGAAAAGACAGTGATAGTAACCACTGGGTCCGCAATAGTTAACTGGTTTCAAAACTGGTAATTGTTTATTTATTTTGCAACGTTTAAAGACATAGTACCTCCCGGACGGGAAGACACAAGAATACCTGCTAATATTAAAAGTGTTTAATTGTTGTTATGCATAACTAAAAACTTCACACTGTATCGGGTAGGGTAGACTGGACAATTGATGACAAGTGTAATTTCCCAAGGGGAGTGTAGCGCCCTGCTAAGAGGGCGCTACAAAAGGGTACTGCACCCCTGAACGAAGTTGCAGTATGCTTTGTTTTCGTAATGAGTAGTAGAAGCCTGAAGCTCCAATGCCACATGCAAACATCTAGTGATAGAGGACCAATTAGACGCCCGTTATTAGGGTAACCGGTCCTGGTGGGAGGAGAGGCTAGGTGATAAAGCAAGTGGGGAAAGCAGAGCAGAGTGAGTTGGGTGAAGAGTTAAGAGGGAGAGTAAGAAGCAGCAGATGAAGCAGAGCTGGAGAGCTACAGAACAGCAGAAGTCAAGCTAATGGGGAGGGCACCTCAACCTGGTGACCCAGAAGAGAAAGGGGACAAGAAAGAGAAGGGTAACCGAATACCCTAGCCCCGTCCAAACCCAGAGTATCGGCTTCGAAGTGATCCAGCCGGCTAAATCCCTAAGCCACAAACTCGGAGTGGTCGATGACTTCCTAGAAGCACGACCCAACCGCCCTACATCAAGCACGGTCCCCACCAGAAGCACTAGACTGAGTTGGGTTCTCCTTGGAGAGATAAGGGGATCCTATTTATCTCGACGGGCTTGGTCTAACAAGCGGGATCCGTGCAGGGCTGCAGAGCAAGGGACAGAGCGTGATAGAGAAGGAACAGCAGTGGAGCTTCAGAGAGACACTGCTCATTGCCGAAACCACCTGTCCACTATTCCGTAACAAGAACTGCATTACCCTTTAAGCCTGCAGAATTCAGGAGTAAAGTACCCGTTCAGAGTGAGCAACGTGTCGGTGATTTCTTTCTACGATCTGTGCTTTACCTGCCTTGCTCCACAGTGACTGTGCTGCCGTATTCCACTATACATTCCTACTTCCAACACCCCGGGGACCCCGCTCCACCTGTAGGGAGCTATTCCACCTTGCTGCCGCCCATCACCCTGGAGGTTCCCGCAGCACTGGTGCCATCACCGGAACCTACAGGTGGCGTCATGAACAAATTTATTTTATTATTTTTATTTTCCCTTTTTCATTGACCACCATGGCCACAGCCTCAGGCACTGCCATCCATGACCTCCAGACTGCACCTGGGATCTGAGTACCCTGTCCAGGGTGAGTCAGGACCACGGACCGGGTCACGCCACCATGACAGCATCCCCACAGCCCCGAAGACGTCCAGAGGGCCTGGTTCCGAGTACCCCACGGTCACCGCTGGGGTGAGTCATATAGCGTAAAGGTTGTCAAGGCTGCATGCAGTGAGTGACTTGTAGCAACTGAAGCAAGGAGACCAGAGTGAGATAGCGTGATCCAAGACTGTTGACCAAGACACAGACCGAGAGACAGAGTAGAAGCTAGCGACTGATCTCATCCAAAGAGGTGGCCCCAAGCAGACAGAGTCCAGAGGGCAGGATGATAATGACAAGGCCTAAAGCCTAAGAGGTAGTGGGTCAGGATTTAATGGTCCCTGATTGAACACAGCTTTCCTGGATGGGACGTCCTCAAGTGTCTGCGAGTGAAAGGATTTTTCCTGACACTATAGCAAATCTCTTACCCCACTCCCATATGGGGAGAAGAGATATAAATGTGGATGCGTCAGGGAGCATGAGACTATACTCATGCCAAAGTGGTACCCCCTCTATGAGGAGAAGAGGAGCCGTGGAAAATGAAGAGTGACTGTCATGAACTGTACTGGGTTATGCCGGGACTCACAGGACCAGAACGTACAAGAACCCAGTGGAAAATAGAACTGTGTCTGTTAATGTGCTGTGGACCTGCAACCTACATTTCCACTATTTCATGTCTTAAGTTGTTTTTGAAGGATTGATAAGAATCTTTTGTTGAAAATGAACTAATGATCTCTGTGTCAGTCTGAAAGGTTACTTGGTCCCTGCCAGCTGAAGGCATTGGCAACGTGTGGCCTATTGAGACATACGGCCTACACGATACAAGTCCACACTCCAAGCTAGGACTACGATTTTCATGTAGCGTGCTGAAGGAGTCCCAAATCAATCCCTCACCTACGACTACCGCCACTCTACAGTTCAGTGTTTGAACACGTTTTGTTGAATGATGACTGTCATTTCAACAAACTTTGCAAAAATAAATGATACAAGTGACTATAAAATCATTGTAATATATCTAATTAGAGCAATATGTTTCTTTTTCCACTAATCGGCCACTTATTCTCCAGCTCCTACCTCCTAAACTCATCATTCACTTTGAAAAAGTACTAAAATACATCTTAAGGTACCGTCACACGTGGCGATCTCCCGGGCGATGCCATAGGCGACGCACGCGCACGCATTTGCGTGTCGCCTGAGGTTGCCGTCGCCCATTTACATTACGCGACACTCAGGCGACAACTTAGGCGACGCTCGGGCGACAACCCGAACGGAAATTGCCTGAGCGTCGCCCAAGGCCCAGGGGCGATCAAGTTGCTGGTCGCCACTTCCACGTCACACAGAGCCACCATATTAGCGATGTGGGCGTAAATTTGAGCCGCATCTCAGAGATAGGTGTTAACTTAATGCTGTGTGATGCCTTGAAGATGTGTGATTGGTCATTATTTTAATGTCCTTCCTTGTTCGCTGCACCACAATAGACAACTCTCGAGTGATGTGTCGGGGATTATTGCTATACGCATTGGCGTTGCCAAGAAGGCAAATCACGACGCTCGTGTGACGTTTTCTTGTACAGTCAATATGTACAGCTCTTTTGTTAAGTGTGTTGTGCTATTGCGTTGTCTAATAAAGTCACTCTTGGTTTCTTGGTCTGGATAATATTGCAGCCTTGAAAGTATGAGTGTGCACAGATATTTGTGTGTTTGCAGTTATGGGACGTATAGATCACCTATCATTTTCTTCTCCATGCAGACTAGGCTGCGTTCACACACTGCGTATTTGTCGCGTTTTTTTACGTGCGTTTTTTTAAGGGGAAAAACGTGCGTAAAAAACCCCGCGACAGAACAACTTCAATTGCGCTTTCTTACGCGCGTTTCTTCCAGTGCTTATAATGGGGCCTATGGAAGAAATGCGCATAAAAAACTGGAAAGAATTGACATGTTCATTCTTTTTACGCACGCGTTTTTTGCTCCAAAAACGCTGCGTAAAATTACGCGACGTCTGAATGGCACAAAGTGAATGTCCATTCACTTTGCAGGGAAATGCAGATGCACATGCATTTTTGGAGCAAATACGCGCGTAAAAAAACGCGACAAATACGCAGCGTGTGAACGTAGCCTTAATTTGGGATGTAATGACATTTGTGTTTCTGTTAAAGCACACATTTGTGGCACATCTCTCTGCACTTTTGAACACAGCCGCAAACACAGAGGTGACATCAATGCGCTACTGTATAGTATGTACGCTCCTGGGTAATACACCTTTGGACGCACACATCATGAAATATGGCGCCGAGGAACAAGACAACCAATCGTAACTCTCGAGCTGCCACCAATCCACGCAGACCACCAGAGGTAGTAAATGCGCCCTGAAACGCTTACAGGAATGGTATAGGCGATGTGTGCTGTCGCCTTTCACATCGCTCATGAGATGTTACACAGGGCGATCAGCACACATCGCCCAAGAATGGTCGCCTGGTTTCACAGCACTGATGTGAAAACAGGCGACCACTCAGACGTGTCGCCGTCGCCCATTTACATTAGGCGACGCATTGGCGATGTCGCCGGCGACAGGCCACGGCCGAGCGTCACCTACGGCATCGCCCGGGAGATCTCCACGTGTGACGGTACCTTCAGCCTGGTTTCACACAGCCATTTTTTGGAATCCGGGGGAATGAGGGAAAAACCTGCATCCCCCCAGATTCCTCTTGATTTCCTTAGGGTACCTTTACACGCCACAACCGTGGCCAGAAATGTTGGCAGCGATATAGCGACCTGGAAATATTGCTGCCACATTTCCTCCCAATTGCCTCCTTATTGCAGCGTGTAAATCGGGAATTTGGCGGCGATAAGACAAATGTCGCCTGGTTTCGATTTCACAGCACTGCTCTGAAATCGAAACCAGGCGACATAGGTTTTATCGCCGCCAAATTCCTGATTTACACGCCGCAATAAGGAGGCAATTTGGCGGCGATTATTCCAGCGAGAAATATCGCCGCCAAAAATGTCTCCCGCGGTTGTGGGGTGCAAAGGTACCCTTACAATGATGCAACTGGATGCATCTGCATTGGTATTATCACTGATCCGCATTAAGCATCAGTGATAATACCGGTCCGGGAGCATCTTTTTTCTGCAGGATCCAATGGAAAATGACATACCCCCTTGAGGCCTGTAATTTAGAACTGTGTTCTGAACATACACAGTTTAAAAACCCGGATCTGGCATCTAGATCCATCTGGATCCGGAGTTTGTCAGATCTGGGTTACATAGAGTAACTTTTTAATTAAACCCGCATTGCCCTGGCCTGGGTGTTCATGGTTTTTGACACTGACACCAAAGTCGCAATATCTTGTGATTTTTACCTCAGTAAAAAAAATGTGGACACCCAGATCAGGGAGAATCGGAAAGAACTGGATGCACCCATAAATTCCTGCAGCCCAATTGAAAATCAATGGGCTTGAAAATGGAAGTTGGTGCATCCAGTTTAAGCTGAAATCACACAGATTCCAAAAAACAACAGTGTGAAACCAGCCTTAGTCAAGATAAGACAGACAGACAGACAGCTCACTGAGAGATCAGATTACAGTTATCTATTGAAATCTATGGAGCAGGAATGGAGAAGAAGGAGCAATATGAGAAAGAAATAGAGAGGTTCAGATACATAAAGATAGTGAAGCTGCTTCTGGTAGGTGTTTCATCTCAAACCATTGCTGGATGCACAACTACACTGCTCAGTACTGCTTTATAATGTCCTGCATGCTGCTGATTCTGAACATATACTTTACAGGACAGGAGAGCAGAAATTCCTGATGTCTATGTAAACTGTATATAGGACACATTATAGCAGATAGGACAGCTGAATATTAGAAACAGCTTGCAAGAGAAAAACTTAAAATTGCAAGATAGAATTCACATGATGACCATAATGGCATTTAATAAATCATTAGAAAGATTATAAAAAGCAAATGAACTTACCTTTACGTGGAATTCACTATCCAATAAAATATTTGGTGTCTTTAAATCATGGTGCAGTAGTGGCGGAGTCATATTATGCAGAAAATTAACCCCTAAGGCAATCTCGTACAGCATGCGAAATCTTAAGGGCCATACAATCTCTGTAGAGTTCTTCTTAAAAAAAAATAATACATTATCAGAAGAAACAACAAAAGCATATTGAAGCTTAAACTATTGTAAATGTAGGCCTTTAACCTTGGAATTGTTATCTTACAAGTCTATGACGAAAAGGCTGGTAATTCCTTTGTCCTTCCTTGTCTTGGATGTTAGACATCTGGCAAAAATAACCACCATTTCTTAGAACTGTGCGATTGATGGCCTATGTTAACGATAGGTTATTAATGTCAGATTGGTGAGGGTTCGATACCTGGCACCAGGGGCGTAACTACCGGCATAGCAGACGTAGCGGTCGCTTTGGGGCTCGGCGCTTGTGGGGGGCCCGGACCCAGCGCCGCTACATCTGCTATGCCGGTCAGCTGATACAGCGGCGTAACTACCGCGGTCGGCAGGCCCCGAGCTCCCCGGGGGGGGCCCCAAGCTCCCCGGGGGGCCCTGCTGCCTGTGCCCCCAGCCACCCGCCGCGACCGCTATCCTGGAAGAGGAGCCGGAAAAGGAGCTGCAGGAAGTGATCACTGCAGCAGTGCCCTCCCCACCAAAAGCCGGGAGAGGCAGAGCAGGTAATTGTGCGCCTCCCGCGCTTCCCACCCGGCCATCAGCACTAGCACCCCCCCCCCCCGCCCCGCTTCTCACCCGGCCGGCAGCACTAGCACCCCCCCGCCCCGCTTCTCACCCGGCCGGCACCACTAGCCCCATACCCCCCCCAACCGCTTCTCACCCGGCTGGCACCACTAGCACACACACACCCCCTCCGCTTCTCCCCGGCCGGCACCACTAGCACCCTCCCTCCCCCCCGCTTCTCACTATACTTCTGGGCCTGTATATACCACTGGGGAGGCTGCTGTATACTACCACTGGGGAGGCTGCTGTATATACCACTGGGGCTGCTGTATATACCTCTGGGGGCTGCTGTACATACCACTGGGGAGGCTGCTGTATACTATCACTGGGGAGGCTGCTGTATACTATCACTGGGGAGGCTGCTGTAAATTACCACTGGGGAGGCTGCTGTATACTACCACTGGGGAGGCCTGTATACCACTGGGGGGGCCTGTATACCACACTACTGGGGGCTGTATACCTGTGCTGGGGTCCAACCTCGGCTAATACATGAGTCAATAGGTTTTCCCAGGTTTTGGGGGCAAAAGTAGGGGGTCGGCTTATGCACGGGTATATACTGTAAACTGGGTGGCGTCGGACTGTTAACACCGATTCGGTAAGGGTGTGTGTCTTGAAGGGGGCATGTCATTGGGGCGTGTCTTGGAGGGGGCCCCGTTCAAAAGTTTGCTATGGGGCCCTGCCAGTTCTAGTTACGCCCCTGCCTGGCACCTCCGCCAATCAGCAGTTAGTAGGGCATACAGCTGCTCATAGTTGACACTATATGGAGCTAGAACCCCATAGTACTGTACACGGTTTAGTTGCCATTCTCAGATACGGCAGTCCTGCTTTACATTCACTTAGGAGCCGAGTTACAGTACTACTACACATAATATAGAGCTGTGATACAATGTGAGTTTCCAGCAAACGCAAGAACTGATTGTTGGTGTAATTCCTAAACAATATGATATTGATAACCTATCCAGTGAATAGGTCATTAATATATTTGGGGTAAACAACCCCTTTAAGACTCTAGTTCAAGTTTCGCCATTGTAGTATCTGTGTCTGGGAATGCTCACAGTGTATACGTCAAAGCTCCCTCATTCACTGTTTGGGGACAAATAAATTGCCTCTTTATATATGTGGCACCCCATTTTCCGGTTGCCACAATATTAAGCTTGGAAGCAAGGAAAGGTACCCACCTCATGCGAAACACACACACAACACCTTCCCAACTCCAGGCCAGAAGGGGGAGCTCCAAAGACCGAGTTCAGGGCAGGTTCCCTATCAATTCTGGTCTGGGGGCAGGGTCAGGCAGTTCAGTTCCTAGGAGACTATAGTACACATCCTATGGACGGGAGCCGTATGAGACCTGTCCAAGGACACTGACTAGCCAGTGTGAGTGACCCGAAGGTGAGGGTCTAAGGAAGTGGAGGAGTAGGTGTGGGGAGTGGAGCAGTGCCAGCTCGCCTCAGCACCGAGCGCAGTACGGACACTGGAGTCCGAAGTTGCAAGGGACTTGGGTGATTCCAAGTTGCTCGCCCACCAAAAGGTCAAGAGACACAGCCGCATAAAAGAGCTCAGGGAGACGCAGTAAAAGGAGAGTGACACAAAAAGGGCTCAAGCCGCCTGTCACACGGCCAAGACAGACAAGAGAGGAGAGGGTCACAGCACAGCTTCAAGCAGCCAGGGCCCACAGAGAGTAGCGTTGTTGGGAGGCCTCAGAACTTTCCAGGCTTGCTTCCAGGCTCCGGAGCCCTAACAGCACTTGTGAACTGTTCCTTGGATGAACCTACTACTTACTCCAGTAAAGGTAAATTAAACTGTTACCCCTATGTCTGTCAGTTATTTCATACACTAAGTCTTGCACCCCCAATGAATCCATCACATCCACAGACTGTACGGTTGCAATGGGGACCCGCTCTTCCCGTGGAGAGCTGAGCCATGCTTGCTGCTACATCCATCATCCCCAGAGGTCCCAACTGCAGCAGTGGCTATACCCGCCGCGTCCCACGAGTCGCGTCACGACAAAACAAACTTTTATTTTTATTTTTTATTTTATTTTCATCCACTTTTTAACTGATTGCTCGACGAGGGGATCACGGACCGGGTCACGCCACCGTGACATCCCACAGCCCCCTACGACGACAAGAGGGCCCGGTTCTGAGTACCCCATGGTCCCCACCTGGGGCGAGTCATATACGTGGGTCAGTTATCAATCTGTGTTTTTTCCTTGTAGTATGAAATATGGTGGATTTCTTAAAACATGGGAATGTATGGGAAATGGATACCACTGTATATTTATATATTGGTGTCCATGAGAAAAAATACTCATGCTCCACTGGTCCAGCATCATCTATGGTAGCCAGATCAAGGCAGATGTTAGTAGTGAGGGCCACATTGTCAGCTTGGCATTCTGGGAGCTTCTGGAGTTTACTTGGCAGCCTTGACAACTTGACTTTTTATATTTTCTGGACAATTTATTAAAATCATGGATAGAAAATAGTTTTTTTGTCATATTAGGAAGGATATACAGCACTGAAGGGACATACATAACTTGGGGGCACAAACAGCCCTTTGGGGGATATACAGCACTGGGTGGATATAAAGCACTGGAGGGACATACAACACTTGGAGGGGTTACATACAGCACTTGGGGGGTACATACAGCCCTTGGGGGAATATACACAATTGGGGGTTATATACAGCACTGGGGGAAAATAAACAGCACTTGGGGGATATACAGCACTGAGGAAAATATGCAACACTTGGGGGGGTCACATACATCCCTTAGGAGGATATACAGCACTGGGGCAAAATACAGCACTGGAGGGGAATATACAGCACTAGAGGAGTATATACAGCACTGAAGGGGATATACATCTGTGGAGAAGGATATGTGGCACCCCTGCGGACTGGTAGCCTCAGAGAAGTGCAGCAGCTGGAATGGTAAGCCATTCACCCCAACCCATAAGCACCCAAAACATCCCCGAATTTCTATACCTATAACTTTATGCCAGGCAAGGGAGAAGTGGGGAAGAGCAGAGTGGTGGGTGGAGCTTAAGTGGCACCTGCAAGATTGGGAGTAGCTACAGTAGGTTTACCTCAGAGTAGAGTGACTGTTAGTCAGAACGGAGTTGGAGCTGAAGGAGGGCTCAGGACTGAGCTGCAGGAGACTGGAGGCGACTGAGAAATAACACTGGGACCCGGTGGCCGGTGACAACAGAGGCTGACCGGGTCTGTGATTACTGACATACCGGAGAGACCAACCAGGTGTAAGGAGGAAGGAGTCCCAGGTGAAAGACCGGCTTACGGAATCACTAAGGGACTGGGTCGACGGACAGGGTACCGGCCCTGTAAAGTGGTTGAAGACTACAGCCCTGACCGCAGAGTAACCAGTTAGGTGAAGGGTCTCTATGCCCGGATCCTAACAGACCAAGAGGAACCCAGGAAAGGCCTCATATAGGACATGGGGAAAGAGAGAGAGAACCCCTTGACAAAGTCCGCGACTGCTGGCCCTGAGGGAGAGGTCAAGAGAGAGAGACCCGGAAAGGCCTAAGAAAGGGGGTGCTTGGTGAACCAGACCAGCTGCTGATTGGCTACCGGTGCGCTCACTGTATATCATGACTGTAAAGTAAGAGCAGTGAGTAAACCACCCGGTTAAACGTGAAGAATTGTGTGAGAGTCTTTATTAAAGGTTTATGGCTGAGGAGACCAGAATCTGAAAGACACCGATCAGTATTAAGTGCACCCCCCACCATCACATCACCACAACTTAACCAATAACTACTATCATCACCGGCCCTGGGATCTTCCT
Source organism: Allobates femoralis (assembly GCA_033576535.1). NCBI lineage: Eukaryota > Metazoa > Chordata > Amphibia > Anura > Aromobatidae > Allobates > Allobates femoralis. Next base: position 82,689,643 of record JARQOC010000005.1, read on the forward strand.
AGCCCTACCTGTGGAGGGCTTATCATCCGGCTGCATCCCAACATCATCCTCTGGAGCTGAGACAAGCAGCGGCGGTCATATCTGGCCGCAACCCACAGGTGGCGTCACTGACAAACTTTTATTTTTTTATTTTTCCCTTTTTATTTTTATCACCTTTTTATTTGTAGTCCTTCCAGGGCCACGGAACCGGTCCACGGCCACCACCGTGTCATCACCCTGTAAACAGAAAATAAGGACCGGTCCCGAGTAACCCATAGCCCTGAGGGTGACACAGATATACAGCACTGGAAGATGATATAAAGTACCAGAGGCATGCATAATACTGGGAGAAACACATCACTAGGTGATACATAATACACAGAGAAGCACAGAAATAGTTTGATGGTCACATAGCTGGGGGTCACAGAGATCACCAAGGGGCACAGAGAACAACTGTTGGGCAACATAGCTAGAAGGCACAGAGATCACTGGGGGGGGGGGAAGGGGGCACACAGATCACCATGGGGCACATAGCTGGGAGGCACAAAGAATACCAGGGAGCACATAGCTAGGATGCACATAAATCATTGGGAGGAACAAAGCGGAGGGCATAGCGTGATATCCCCACCCGCAAAGTGCATCATCATGGCCAGTGTGTGGATGTACTCCTTCATTTATTGCGCACGCAGCAGCATTGGCCTGTGAACGCTGGGCGCTGCATGCACTTGGGGGGGTTAAAAGGCTAATTGCCAGCAAATACGGCTGCAGCCTGTGAACTGCAGACCCTGGCTATCTGATTTCAAACAAAAATATTCCAATTGAACTTGTGCTTTGTGTGATCTAACATAGTAAGACCATGTTCAATTTTTCGGAACAACTTTTATGCTTTGATGTTGCTTCCCTTTTAGAAGAGAACCTAGTGCGTAGATGAGGTTCAAGTTTGGATTCACATCTACACATTCATATAAAGATTTGGAGAACTGTTAAATAGAATCAGTTCCTTTATTTATCTAATAACACATAACCAATAAGCATATAAAACAATATACAACACATTATATATAGTAGAAAAACACGGAAGACAATATAAGAGTTTAATCTTGTCAATGGAATTTTTGCTCAATACGAAACCTTCATTCATTAGAAATCTAAAATTATTCTGGTGAATCTTCATAGTGAAAGTTACTGAATCAATAATGACTAAGTATTAAAACATATTGTCTCGCCGCAGAGTAGGGTGCGTCCGGATACAGTGCGCGACAATGGCGCCTATTTCAGCGGAGTCTGGCACACAACACATGTAAGGATGCTGAAATGTATTTCTAAGGCTACTTTCACTTAACGATTTTTCTAAATCCGATGCTGTCCGATGAAAATCGGTCAGCATCGGATCCAAACTGAATCCTGCAATCGGATGCCAAATAGGCATCCGAATCCTACTTTTTGCAGGATCAGTTTGGGCTGTGTCACGTAGCTCCCCCTCCTCTCTCCCTCCTGTCATCTTGCTGTCTCCCTGCTGTCTCCCTGCGGCCCCCCTGTTTTGCCCTACTGTCCCCCTACTCTCTCCCTACTGTCCCTCCTCATGTCCCCTGCTGTCCCCCCTCCTGTCCCCTCTCATGTCCCCCCTCATGTCCCCTGCTGTCCCCCCTCCTGTCCCCTCTCATGTCCCCCCTCATATCCCCTGCTGTCCCCCTCCTGTCCCCCCTCATGTCCCCTGCTGTCCCCCCTCCCGTTCCCTCTCATGTCCCCCCTCATGTCCCCTGCTGTCCCCTCTCCTGTCCCCTCTCATGTCCTCTGTCATGTCCCCTCTCCCCTCTCATGGCCCCCGTCATGTCCCCTCTGCTGTCATTGTAACATAACAAATCTTTATTCTCACCTTCCAGCGCTCCCTCGGCGTCTCCAGCTGCAGCCGATCGGGTGTACAGGACCTGTGATGACGTCAAAAGCGTCAGCGGTTACCGCGGTAACCGGTCATGTGACCCGATCAGCTGATCGGGTTCTGACATCATCACAGGTCCTGTTACCGAGCGGCTGCAGCTGGAGACGCCGAGGGAGCGCTGGAAGGTGAGAATAAAGATTTTTTATTTTAAACACTTGTTTTAACTTATATTTAACTTCTGCAATGTATGTATATACTTTGCAGAAGTTAAATTAGGCGGCACACAATAGGTTTAGTGTATTGAGCATGTACTGAGCATGCTCAATACACTAAACTCGGGTCCGAGGAGACATCAGATGTTTCCTCGGACCCTGCTCCATAGAGCCCCATGTTACTGCTACCCCTACTCTCCTGCAGCATCAATAACTATCCTCACAGACTTTAACTTTCACTACCACTGCCCCGGGGAACCCAGTTCTGCCCACAGGAACTATTCTATCCAAGCTGCTATCCCATTATCCCCGGAGGTTCTGCAGCAGCGGCGGCCCCATTACTGGCCGCATATAGTAGGTGGCGTCACGAGTGACAAATCCCCTGTAAATAACCCCCATTTTATTGTGCGGGCCCGGGACACGGTCCGGACCAGGACCGCCGTGACATCCCCCAGCAGTACACCGGTCCGGCACCGAGTACCCTGTCCCAGTGGGCTCCACACAAAGAGAAGCCGAATGTGGATGACCCTGTAGAACTGAGGGAATTATCACCATCCCTGTTATACTGGCAGTGCCCAGTGTGAGGAAGATCTTATATACCTCAGTGGCTGATTATTAGGGTGAAATGACATACACCCTGGAAACTGTTTGTACATTACCAAGTTAAAGAGTTTTCACCTCATGCAGGAGGCAAAACTGCATTTGCTGTAAATAGGTTGTGGGAATCAGGGATCCCGAAATATTTTGTACATAGCGTGGGAGGGGGTAGTAAGATTATGTCCTGAGGGGAACACGTGCTGCGGCTGCACTAAGAGCCTGGGTAGGCCCTGTACGGAGTAAGGGTGGGGTTGGTTTAGTCTGGGATAGTTGTGCTCCCTCCCTGCAAAACAGGTACGTGAGTTCCCTCAGGCTGCATAAACTGTACACTGTGATCGGGCCCATATCGTGTTTGCAAAGTTTGAATTTGTTATCTTTTTGAAATCGTTAAAAAGAGCTAAATTACCACTATTTTTGGAGTCCGTGTCATCCATAGCAGCACCGTATCGCTCACACACAAATGACTGGCGTCTTGGTCGTTAACACACAAAACTACTAACAGGGGGATCACGTGGGACAAATATAACAGGGAGTGCCCTACTCCTAGGAGATGGGGGAAAGGGAGACTTCCTGCATTCACTTGTGGTTGTGCTCTGATCTACCTACCTTCCCTATAAAGGTTCTTTCACCTGGTCACCGAGTAGCATACCTTGTC
>JARQOC010000005.1:82693064-82757151 GCA_033576535.1 Allobates femoralis
TGTATATAGTCTTGATGACACCATGCTAATTACCACAGAAAAATGTAAGGCTGGAATCACACTGTCCCAGTGATATACGAGTCACTTGGATGAGTCTTGGCTCAGTCACCTGGAACGGCCTCTCCCTGTCAGGATGGGAATGTCAGTTGCTTGCATTTCTATGCAGCTCCACACTCCCCATCCAGAGAGGGGGAAGCTGTTCAGGGTTAATGATCCGACACTCATTCAAGAGACTCGCATAACACATAGACAGTGTAATTCCAGCCTAAGTGATATAATCATTTTTCTCAATGATTAGAGGACACATGTAGCTCAGAAATGCTTACAATAGTACTAGGAAGCTGCAGGGACAGATAGTGATAGGTTTGGGGCCATAAACTAGGTGACAGGTTCCCTTTAGCAGAAAAGCTTGTTGGTAATAGATATGGACATGGTTATTGGAGATGAAATATCAGTCTCCATTGTTAATGATGCAGTCTGTTTTTTTGAGCTTATTGATCAATAAGCATATCTATTTTGATGATTTTGTTATAGCACTCGATAATATGGAGACTTTAAACTCTGTAAGTCTCTGTTATCATACCTGGTTTTCTGAAGAAGTGGCTTTATTCCTCAAAATCTTTTTTTTTAGATCTAATAGATATTCCATAGACTTCATAAAAAGCGCTAGTGCTAATGCTCATAAAAGCATTGTATGAATCACCAGATGAGACCTGCAACTTCCTTTTATTTTTCCTTAAAGGGATCCTGACCCCTCCAAATGACCCCCAACTCTATTAATACCTGTCCCTGCATCCTTAAAGATGATTAGCAGCTGTCCTTTTGTGTAAAAAAAAGCGTTTAGTAACACTAAGAAAAACGCTATTATTCACTTACATCCCATGGACTTCTTCACACTGAATAAGTCTCACAGGGCGTTCCCTGTGAGACTCTAGCCCTCCTGACTCGCTCATTATCACGCCCCGATGGGCGTGATAACTAATCCTAATCCTCCTCGCCCTGCAGAAAGGGCGTAATAGCCAATGTAACGCTATTTGCGTCACATCCGGTCCTTGTGACGTGTGTACACCCTTTAGGTGTAAGCCGACAAGCCGCGCATGCGCAAGGTGCATGGTGAGGTCATCTTACACCAAAAGGGTGTACAGACGTCATAAGGAGCGGATGTGACGCAAATAGCGTCACATCGGCTATTACGCCCTTTCTGCAGGGCGAGGAGGATTATGAGCGTGATAATGAGCGAGTCAGGAGGGCTAGAGTCTCACAGGGAACACCCTGTGAGACTTATTCAGTGTGAAGAAGTCCCTGAGATGTAAGTAAATAATACAGTTTTTCTCAATGTTACTAAATGCTTTATTTACACAAAAGGACAGCTGCTAATTATCTTTAAGGGTGCAGGGACAGGTATTAATAGAGTTGGGGGTCATTTGGAGGGGTCAGGTTCCCTTTAAATGGACCCGCATAAGCCCTGGTGTATTTTCCTGGAAACTGATATTTTGGGATGCGTAAGGTTTGACAATTATTTTATTGCTTTTATTCCGGGAGTGAAGCATCTGAAACATGGCAATTGTGGTGTTGCAATTGTTTCTCCTTAAGGTGTCTCTTTTATTGGTTAAATCATTTTATAGTTTAATGGATCTGAGTTTTATTTTATAAACTGGGAAGACAGAATGTCATTATTTTAATTTATTTTATTTTTTTTTTTATATTTTTTTAATAACAGTTTTTAGTTTCCTGTGATTGTTTGATCACTTGTTCTACACGCCTCCTAATTGAAATTGCATCACCAAAAGGGAAAAACCCTGGAAATCACCAGATCAATAGACAAGTGAATGATTTCCAAATAATAAAAAAAGGAAACAAAATTTTCAAAGCATTTTGATTCACTCAGTATTGAGCATTGGCTGCTGACAATAAGATTATTAATTTTTGTCTGCGGAATGTTTTACTGCACTTAAAGGGAACCTGTCAGGTCATTTATGCCCCCAAACCTATCACTACCTGTCCCTGCAGCTTCCTAGCACATCCATAATAGTCCCTTTATGACCTAAATGTGAAGTATAATGGTTGTAAAAAATCTTTTTCTAACTTACCTTATCCCCCATTGTGTTGCATATGGGCGGTCTCTACAGGTCCATGTCTCTCCTCGCTCCATGGTATTATGCCCCGGTGGGCATGATAATTAATTCAGAATCATGGTCCCAAGTTTGCGCAAGACCGGAAATGAAGCAACCGTGGTATCATACCCAGAAGAAGCAGCCCATGGATTTTAAACTCGGGACTGCGATTCTGAATTAATTATCAAGTCAACTGGGACGTGATACCATGGGGCATGGAGAGACAAGGAGGCTGAGAGACCGCCTACACATTGCCCACAGGTCACACAAAGGGGGAAAATGTAAGTTATAAAAAACTTTTTTACAATCATTATACTTCACATTTAGGACATACATGGACTATTAGCGATGTAGTAGGAAGCTGCAGGGACAGGTAGTGATAGGTTTGGGGGCATAAATGACCTGGCAGGTTCCCTTTAATGTATTTTGGCATGTAAATCACCAAGGTCCACTGCTTGCAGCTCCATCTAGAATTGGCAACCAATGATGTCCCATATGTGCTTGATGGGAAACAAGTCTGGAGACACTGCAGGACACGGTAGCACATTTAGGCTATGCGCCCACTGGACATTTCTGCTGCTTTGTTTATGTGCTGCGTGCATGCTGTGCTTTCAGCTGCACAAATGCAGCTGTCTTTAGAAAATCATATTAGCACCTCGTGAAAGGATCACTGGAAAGCAGGCATCATGGGCATGTCCATTAACAGGGAACCTGTCAGCTCGTTCTACCACCCTAACCTATCACTACCTGTCCCTGCACCTTGGTAGCTGGTCCTTAACCAACCCTGTCAGAGCTAAACGTGAACCATAAAGCTCAACAAAATTGATTTATTTATTCAGAGACTGGAAAGGCGGGCTCCGGGGCTCCATTCTCCCTTCCTCGCTGGCTCCAAGCACGCCCCACTGGGCGTCCTCATTCCTTGTGCTATTCCTCCTCTTTTTGAAAGAGGCCAGGACGCACACGTGATCATCCCCCACAATGCACCGAGCTGGATATGATGTTCCGGGCTGGCTCATGATAGCAGCAGAGGAGGCAGGCATTTCAAAAAGAGGTAGCACAGCACAAGGAATGAGGGCACCCAGCGGGGCATGCTAGGAGACAGCGAGGAGGGGAGAATGGAGCCCCGGTGCCCGCCTCTCCAGTCTCCAAATGGAGACTGCTTGTAAGTCATAAATCATTTTTCTTAAACTTTATAGGGCACATTTAGCTCAGACAGGGATGTTTAGGGATCAGCTACTACGGTGCAGGGACAGGTAGTGATAGGTTAGGGGGGTAGAACGAGCTGACAGGTTCCCTTTAAATGCCACTATCAAATGGTTAAGTTTCTGCAACTGGAGCTTGGTTGGCTTTCTGCTGCTACTGATGGACATCAGATTTATAACACAGCCGGCATCTTACGGAAATAGGGCAGGCTTAGCTCCTGAGCCCGCTCTAAACAAACAAACAAGACATAGTAAAAACCATAATGCATTCAAATAGTAACAAATGTCTTTGTATGTTATAGCAGATCATCTGCACCAATGCAATGTTGTAGGGGGTAACGACTTTTCTAATATATTATTTGAGTATTGATCTATGTTTTTCTCTTGATCTATGTGTTGTGGATTTTCTTGCTTTATATGATAAATAATTTTCATTCAATTAAATAAAAATGAACCTGATTTAAGAAAAAAAACAAAACTATTATGTCCTACATCAGGAGTGGGTTGTTATAGAAATTAGTTTGTAACAATTTATCACAATTTATCAATTATAGCTATGCATATAATCAACTCATAAGATATATTGATTTGTTATGCAATTTTATAGACTTATTATGCATAAATTCAATTAAGATTTTTAACATGTGAAATGCTAAATGTATTATTATGCTTAAGAAGAAAAGGAAATGTTATTTTCTTTATGACACGCCCACCAGGGTCATGGGGTACTTGGAGCCGAGTTGGGCAGTTCTCTGGGAAGGTCATGTGACTGTGACCTGGTTCCGTGGCCCTGGCTGCGCCATTAAAAATGGGGGGTATTTTATATGGGATTTAATGTGATGCCATCCGTGGTGTTCGGCAATTGAGAATGGATGGCCGACGCTGTAATGCAGATCCTCTGTGGCAGATTGTAATGCAGCTATGGTGGTTCAGCTCCCCACGGGTGGAGCGGGTGGCCCCAGGGCAGTTATAAGGTCTTAGAAGGAAATGGGGATCAGTGGGGTGCAGGACTGAGGGCGCAATAAATGACTGGAAGACACAGCAAGGTGCAGTCTTTGGATTTTACTCATTGTTAGTGCAAGTCTTCAGGTCTTTCCAGCTTCCAACAGGGTGCTGTGTTCTCTGGGTTAGGGTATCAACCAACTCTTGGATAATTTGAGAACAATCTACCGGGACCCCCTTCTGGTGTTCCTTCCCGGGTCGACCATCTGCGATGGCTCTCACCCTCCTGCCCCACGCCTCACACTCAGCAACCTCGGGTCCAGTCGGGCGACATCCTCCTAGTCCCCTGACCCTATGTGGCTGCCTTTTTGGTGAGTAAGAATGGATTTGGGTCGTTGCACTTGAAGTTGCGACAACCCCCAGTTCTGTAGCTGAGTCCTTGTCACTCCACTATTCTGGGTCCGGCTCCCCTCTGCAGCCCGGTCCCTCCACCTGACTCTGGTCACTGTCAGCCTGAATATGGGCGCCACAGGTGGATTCCTCACTTCCCGTGCCCCTGGGACCCCTTCTGTCTTTCTACAGCCCCTCACTGGCTTCTCTTTCCTTTCCTTACGTCTTCAGTTCTGTGACAAGCTCCAACCGGCTCCAGTCCCGAGGACGTCTTGTTCTCTTGTCTATTCAAGTCTGACTCCTTACACCAACACTTCTCTACATTAGTCCTTTCCTTCTGTCGTTTCTTTTTCTCCTCTCCACTTCCTGGTGCTCTCTTTTTCTACTTCGTCCACCACCCACACCCTCTACCTAGTTCCCCTCCAGTTTGGGATGGGGCCTAAACAGTGTCCGCCCGAATCCCTGACCTGGGGTGTGTGTCTTGAATGCGGGTGTTTGGGTACCGGTTGCAGTCCCCTCCTTACTCGAGAGTGGGGCTCCACATCCCTGGCTGAGTTACAGTACTTCTGTGGCGACTGGACCCTCAGGGGCACCACATTTACATTGAATGATAGCATTTGTAGTCAACCTTCTCTGTAAGTGTAAACTACAGGCTCAAGTACAAGAGAATTTTATTATCGGGTAAATCTCCGGGTACGTTTTCACTAATATAACAGCCTATATTTCAGTGATGCAAATGGCTACTATATAAGCCAGACTCTGAATGTATTAGAGTACCGTCACACCAGGTGACATCACTGGAGATATCGCCGGCGACGCACGGGGCGCACACGTTTTTGGCGCCCCGCCAGCGTCGCTGTCGCATGTTTACACGCGGCGATACCTCTGGCGACGCACCGGCGATGTTACAGGTGGCATCGCCACTGGGGTGTCTACAAACCCCAGCGGCGATGCTGTAACATGGAAGCCTATGGCTCCCATCGTTTGGAACATCACTGATCAGCATGCTACATGGGGCGATGTGTACACATCGCCCCAGAGTGCTCGCCTGGTTTCAGAGCACTGCTGAGAAACTAGGCGACCACTCAGAGGCGATATTTAGCACCGACATCGCCCCTTTACATTAGACGACACAGCGGCGCTGTCGCCGGTGATAGGCCATACCCCTGCGTCGCCTATGTAATCGGCGGCGATGTCACCAGGTGTGACGGTACCCTTAGATCAGAAAAGACACTGACTTTCTGTGTACATGATGTATCTTTGGCCGGCCAGAATAAAGAAAACACTATCTGAATCCAGGCATGATGAATTCGTAATTGCTAAATACTACAACGTCCTTACCATGGATTGAGTTAAATCAGAAAAACATGTCTGCTTTTTCCCTTAAATACGGCCACTCACATATGGACAGTTACTTATATTGTAGCTCAGCCCCCCTTACTTGAATGAAGCTGAGCTGCATTACCAGAGCAAGCCCATAGACAACAGTGGTGCTGGTGCAGTGGAGACAGCCATGGTTTCCTAAACTCATGCCCGTTTAGAAATAGATTGTAAAAGTGATCAAATTGAAAATACGGTAATCTATTAATTGATATAGAATTCATAATTAGGTAGCAGCAGGCTCTCATTCATTTGCACTTACCTCATGTAACAACTGGTTTAACGATCCACTCGGCATGTACTCGGTCACAATCCCAATGTTATCGCCATCATAACAAATTCCCAAAATTGGAAGTATAAAGCTAAATCTGGCTTTGTGTAAAATTTCTGCTTCTTTTAAGATTTTATTTCTTTCACTGCAGGACAGAAACAGAACAAAGACCCTATAAGAATACATGTGAGCATTACACTGGAGAACACAATTTTTTAGGAGTTAGGTCAGACAACTGTTCTTAATTAATTTTTGGATGCTGAATCCAGAAATGATCTCAGTTTTTCTCTATCACGTCAAGTTTTTGAACTATAGGATTTTTGTCTTCTCAAAAATATGTAAACTACTGTACCTAAAAAGTGTTTTTTTTTTTTTTTTTTTGAAATAGTACAAATATGAACAAAAAATGAAATATATAAAAAAATAGGCATGACAAATATGTTTTTTAACACTACAAGTTGCCACGTAGCTCTATATGAGTGAATTGTAATCAGATAACAAGTCTTATTACAGATATCAGTGCAATTGTGCTTCTCTGGCAGGTAAGTTGTGGAGGAAAAACTTGACGTGCTAGAAAAAAACTGACTACATTTTTGGAATCAGCATGCCAATTTTAGTATAAATCAGCTCAAAAACCTAACTCAACAGAAAATTGTTTTCAAATTGTTCCCCAGTGTTATGTGTGTGTGGCCTTATCTATACAGTATGTTCTGGCCTCAAGCATATTTACTAATATTTCAAGTGAAAATGTATCACATTTAAGTAACGCTCCTTAAACTACAAAAATTGAAAGTTTTGGTTGTGGTTTTGATAAAAAAAACATAACCCCTTGATACTATGGCTCTCAGAATTATCATCACAAAATCATAAACGTTGCCAAATGTGTTACTGTACAAAAGGAAAATATCTCCCTAATACAATATATCACATACCATGGAATGTCTGTGTTGGAAGTTACACCATAATTTCACTCGAATATATAGCACCATTAACGCCACAAAGCTTTGGTCAGAATTTCCCGCTTTTCCTGGCTACCTTCAGTGTTTCCTCACTCTTTGTGAAGATGGAGTTTGCTGTTTCACCCTGTCTACGTTTTTCCTGCCCTTCCTGTTTCATAAGTTCAGTCCATCTTCCAAACTAATTCTTGAGTATTTTGTTCCTGCTCTTGCTTAATTACCTACTTCTCCCACTCGTCTCTGCATTCCTGCTTTGCAATTACATGTTCTGTGCTATCCTTGTACCCCTCCTGTAGCTAGAGTGTGCCTTCCAGGGATCTTCCTGCTGACATCGCTGTATGGACTACTGTGTCTCATGTAAGCCTTGGAGAGGATCTCCAAGGCTGCTTTGTTTATTTTGACAAATGTCCAGCCCTTGTAATGTTTATTTAGTCAAATGTCCAATCATTTTAGTTGTGCATGCATATATTTTGAGTTTCATTCAATATCTTGTCATACCATGCCTGATGAAGAGACCTGAGTCTTGAAAGCTCGCCATATAACATCATTTATTTTATTTTTGTTAGCCATTAAAAGGTATCACAACTACAAGATTTGTATCTTGTTTCTCACACTGAGAGCAATCAACATTTTCTCAACTGGCTAACACGGTACCAAACCTTTATCTTCTTATGTAAGCCTTGTTAACTGCATTCTATTTGTTGTGCTTGTTGCAATGCATTTTCCAGGACTGTCCGGGACTGTGTTTACTAACTGTACAGCATAGCTAAGTTCGCGATTTTGATTACCATGGGAACCTGTTTCAAGGACTACACCTTAATCTGGCCATGTTCAATGTAAACCATGTGCTACGACTAAAACCATAAGTTGGTCACTGTGTCACAAGGACTAAACGATAATTGGACCACACTCTATGTGAACTGTGTTGTGAGGACTGTTTCTTTATTAAGCCTTCTCTGTGTGAATGAGGATCTAAGGATTTATCCAGTATTGGCCCTGCACTTAATAAAACTGTGTTTTCTCTCTATTTATACTGCTGCCGACCACACCTTGTTTTTTTATTATTTTCTGTATTGTGCTTTGCTTGTTAATTTGTGTAAAATATAGTTTGCAACTAAAACCTGTCTCTGTTTAGTCATTGCCTTACACTATCAGATTCTTCGAGTTTCTTACAAAAGTATTACAGCTTTAAAGACATCTTCATCACTGTTTCAAATCATGCACGCACAATGGAGTTAGCGTATTGCACTTTTATTTATTTATCTCAATTAGACAAGACAAACAATGGTCAATCCCACCCAGGGATCATATATGGGTGCACAGTAAAGTCAATGTATTGGTCCGAGGGAATTAACCCACAAGATTACCAATGGCAGCACAAATCTACAATACAATGCTAGGTCTCCTATCCAATATAGTGTACCTCCTCAGCATTCATGTAAATCCGTGTTGTTACATCACATGGGAAAAGCAAAAGGAATAATGGGTCTCTCACCTGAGTATAGAGACTTAACTGCAGTGCTCCACTATGGATAAGGTAAACTGCAGCCCACCATTAATACCCTAATTATATAACACATTAGATATAATTGGACCAATAACTATCTAAGTAAAAAAGCTTACCCATATGTGTTGGATATCGGGGTCAATGCTCAGACCAGTGCCCAATGTCGTTTTGGTACAAAAGGCCGCCTGATGTAACAACACGGATTTACATGAGGCAGCCCTTGAGAAATGTCTTTTGTACCGAAATGACGTTGGGCACTGGTCTGAGCATTGACCCCGATATCCAACACATATGGGTAAGCTTTTTTACTTAGATAGTGATTGGTCCAATTATATCTAATGTGTTATATAATTAGCGTATTAATGGTGGGCTGCAGTTTACCTTCTCCATAGTGGAGCACTGCAGTTAAGTCTCTATACTCAGGTGAGAGACCCATTATTCCTTTTGCTTTTCCCATCTGATGTAACAACACGGATTTACATGAATGCTGAGGAGGTACACTATATTGGATAGGAGACCTAGCATTGAATTGTACATTTGTGCTGCCATTGGTAATCTTGTGGGTTAATTCTTTTTCACAAATCCTACAGATGAGGGGGATGTATGTAATGCATAATGACTGGGGTTCACCCCTCTTCTCTGTGATTCTTATTTCTATCTTCATCACTGTTGTCATTGGGGCTCACAACCTACCTTCCTATCAGTATGTTTTTGGAGTGTGAGAGAAAATTGGAGAACCCATAGGAAACTCATGCAAACACTATTATAATGTGCTCTTTTGTTCACAATTCTTTTGAAAAGTTTGAGTCCAAAATTACTTCAGACCCCAGACCTGACCCCTAAATAAACATACAGGCTAGTCTCCAAAATAACTTGAGACTCCAGAACAGATCTAAATATTTACAGAAATGCGGGTACTTTTTGGCACTCTAATAGGTATATAAGGAACAATAGAGTTTCTTTCAGAATCTGTTGTCTTTATATACAGATTAGTACAGAGACTCCAAGAAGAACTCCACCCTACGTTTCGACCTGACATGGGTCTTTGTCAGAGGTATGGAGTCTAATGAATTAATGTCTCACAAGGAAAACAATGTTAAGAAGAAAGGGGGAATTATTCGGACACCACCAGAAAGACCTGTTCAGGACACTGGCTAACATGTGGTCTATATACTTCAGTAATAGAAGGTCTCTAGTGAGAGTTATGGTCAGTATGAGAAATAAAGACCTAAACGGTCATACCTTAGTAAAGATAGACAAAAGAGGACAAAGTGTATGGGTAGAGGCCCATAGAGTTAGTATCTGCCCAACCTGTGTATAGACATAAGTAGAAGGTAGCAACCTTAAGAATGATGTGCACCTGAAGGATGGAATAGTGGCTACCTTATACTTATGTCATATTATGCACATACCTAAGTGCACTACTTTATGTCTCACTATTGTTTGAAATAATAAAATTATGTATATGTCTCTGTAAAGCATATTGGCTCCACATTTTTGATCTCCTTTAATTTTATTTTTTCCATACCTGCACAAAACCATTTTTACAGTAATGTAAATCAATGAGAAGAGCTCCATACTATGACACTGTATGGACGCACTGTGAAGGCATGAGTGCTGAGATTCTTGGTTAAACATGTATGCCTTTGTAGAGGATTCACTGTTAAGGCATATATTCTTAATTATTTGTAGATCTTACAATATGGAGGAGATTCACTTGACAACTCATAGACTGTGAGCCCTCGTGGACAGGGTCCCTGCCCCTCCTGTACCTGTACGTCCTGATCGCCTAGATTTAGTGTACTTGTTCTTGTCTCCCTCATCCTCATGTAAAGCGCCATGGAACCCAATGGCGCTATATAAATAAATAATAATAATAATAAAATTTCAGGACCTTAACTTTCAGAATACACATTAGCAGCCACTTCCCATCCTGTGGTTTGTGGGCTTACGGCACAACCTGTGCTCTTCGCAACTGTGAAGCTGCCATCTCGCCATGTCTAAGGTAGGCCATGTTCACACTTGTACTTTTTGTCTCACTTAACTCAGACCCTCTAATTCACTGACCTCTCCCTACAGTCCCACTTGGACCTTGCTCAATTGTTACTTGGTGCCTCTTCTGGAATTTTGTCGCTTACCAGGTTTAATCAGCCTGAGGAAAAGTGCAGCATGCTGCGCAGGGCTGCATAAGATGGCTGGGACTCGCCAATGGAAGTCTATGGGTGCGAAAAAAAAACAGCCTATCCGTATACCGTTCGATTTTTAAGAATACATTACTGTTCTGTAACAGAACACTATAAATAGTTGTGTGAATGACTGTAGAATAATAGCTGCTGAGATAAATAAAACACATTACATATGGATGTCATAAGGATGGTAGGTGAGAAAATAGTCGCACACTCACATATACTACTTGCATGACATATGGAACACCAAATGGATTTTACTCGTCCAACTTTCCTGGATGACCCTGCCATTGGGTGGAAAGATTTTGTAGGCTCCAAATCCAACAAAAGGGGTATTGAAATTTTAGCTCCTTAAGATTAAGATGAGAATATTTCTGACCAGTAAGTAGGAGCGACTTCAAAATTTGTTTGTGAATTTTTCAAAGACATGAATAGGAATTACAGATGCAGCGTGCAGGATACCTAGTACACCGAGCAGAGGGTCGGATCCTACCATCTAAAATGAATGGACACATTGTTCTATCTTGTTGCTGTGTACAAATAGAACAATGTCTCCATGATTTCACTGCAACCAGTAAGTTGCCAGTGAAATTCCTAGAAAAGTTGCCGTGTGTAAAGGTACCTTAAGGTATTGGTGTATATTGCAAATTTTTTTTTATTTGTTTTTTTATCATGTCTGGGAGTGGAATGTAGCACCCAGCCCAACATATACCTACCCCACCCACTGTAATCCCTAATCTGTTTAGTATGCAGTCTGCTAGGAGACTCATGCTTTGCTTGAAATACAAAAACAGATTTTTACATGTTTTAAATGTATCTTTTACTGAAATAAGGCTATTGTACTAACCGGAACGCATTGTTTGGATAATTAGTTTTATATAAAATGAAGACTTTTTTATATCTATATATGGATCCATCTTTGATCATTGAAAGCGCTCAGTGGTAATTTCTATAAAGTTTTTACCTTGTCTCTGTGGAGTCCTTGAGAAAGAACGTTCCATAGACTGCCCGTACAAGCAGCATACTGGATCAGATCCATTGTGCCACGGCAGGCATTTATTATTCCATGCCCGAAACATTCTCCCATAGGGTGAGTGTACAATTAATTGCTTTGTTCTATTATGGCCACTTTACATGTCCCAAAATTGGTCCGATGTTGGATACAACGACACGGGAGCGCGCTTTTTCTGGGCAGGATTCCAAGATCGCATAGGAGATGTTACACAGCACGATATCGGCAGCCAACGCAACAGCGATGTGTACGCCCCCTTGTACGGGCGACCCAGGAACGACCATGTAACATGGGGGAGAATAGGGGAAGTTGTACTCCAAATCGTTGTTGGGCTTTCACACAGCACGATCCTGCCACATCGTCCATCGAATATCGGGCCGTTGGAGAGCCTGCTCATTTCTTCCCCGATATCGTTTTGGCATCATTCCTGCATCGAATTGGACTTTTACACCACACAACGCATGAACGATATCAGGGCCAGCGCACGAACCACGTGACTTTTTATCGGAGTTGGTCACCGATATCGGGACGCGTAAAGTGGTCATTACTTACACCTATGATTAGCACTGTGTGGTCTCTCTCCCCTTGACTTCCACCAGGACAGGTGAAACTCCCACTGATAGTGCACCGAATGCTGTTTTCCCACCTTTCACATGAGTGACTTCCTTCACGACTCAGTACTTCTTCTGTGTACACAGTACACTATTTCTGTAAACTGCGTGTACTCTAGGAAACAAAGGTGTTCCTATAACTCCATCACGTCCTAGTCCATTGCTGTCCTGCCCACTCCTCCGCTTAGTCTGTCCACCATACAACCTGCTGAAATGGGGAGAACAAACTCCTATATGTTGTCCTTCTTCTTTCTCACTTAGGCTGGTTTCACACTACTGGTTCTCGGTATCTGTGTGAATCCAGCTGAAACTAGATGCACCCGCATCCATTTCTGGCCCGATTGACTTTCAATGGGTGCATCCAGTTCTTTACGGTTCCCCCTGATCCGGGTGTCCAGACTTTTTGCACTGAGACGAAAAACGTATTTTGGAGTGATTTTGGTCTCCATGACAAAACCATGAACACCCGGTTCCAGGGCAATTCATGTTAAATTACAATGGGGCTCTATTGAACCAGGATCTGGTGGAACACAGATCCCGCTGGATCTGGACGCCGGATCAGGATTTTTAGTCTGAGCATGACTAGAATCAAGTTTGAAATGACATACACCCTAGGGGGCGTGTCATTTTCCACCTGATCCAGCAACAAAAAGGTACACATCTGAGTGCAACTGACTGCTCCCGTACTAGTATTATCACTAATCTATGAGACGGATCAATGATAATACCGGTATGGGTGCAGGGGATTAAAAAAAAAAAAAAAAAAGAAAACGGTAATGTGAAACTAGCCTAGCTCTTCTGGAACCAAACTATAGTCTGTAATCTCCGGTACACCAAACACCACCCACCCAAGGAATTCTTCTAACAACTAGGTGAGGAGTAACTCTGTGAATAGCATACCACATATACAAAGCAGTGCACATCTTAGCAGATATATATACTCTGCATACAGTATACAACACTCATTAATGTAATGCGCAGTTCTGGGTCATTACACAGACGCAGCATAGCACAGTGAGTAAGACTGTTTCCCTAACTACTGAATAACTGGAGCAGCTTAGCTCATTGTACCAAGCTGTTTCCGTAACCTAACTCTTTAAATTCCTGAAGTTAAACCCTCGAGATTTGTCTCAGTAACATTCTGACAATAAACATTCTAAGAATTTCACTATATGTAAATGAAACGCTTACAAGATTCTCACTAAAGAGTAGCTAAACGTTTTTGTTTTAATGCTAGATGTGTAATTTGCATGAATATTGTAATAAGGTAAACTAGCATATTTTGAGGCCTTAATACACAAAACAGATGCTGATCTATGCTGTAAGGCCCACGTCACACACACAGATATTTGTGCAGATATTGTTAGCAGATCTCGGATTGTAGTGAAATCATGGGCACATTGTTCCATTTTGTGGTTGTATATAAATGGATTAATGTGTCCATGATTTCACTGCAACCAGAGATCTGTGAACAATATCTGCACAAATATCTGTGTGTGTGACGTGGCCCTAACAGAGATGTTAGATCAGTATACCAGTAGTATGTGTGCTCAGTATTCTATAGAGCAGCCACTGTGAGAGGAGAACAGGAGTGGAGTCAGCTCAGTGCTCCCTATGTGGCTGTTGCATGACTGCCATTACAGTGGGGGACTCAAATTGTCCATATTCCAAGATTTCTCTTCCCTCTTTTATATAGGAGACTGGACGTACACACTGGGAAGATTCTCTCTGCACCATCCCTGTGCCTGTCACCACTATGTGGATGTGGGTCTATTATACTATGTGGAGTGCTGTGCGTAGGCCATTATTTTATTCAGGGAACTATATGGAGGCCATTAAACAGTTTTCAGGGCTATGTGAGGGACATTATATAGTTTGAAGGGTTGTGTTTGGACTAATTACACTGTTTGGAGGTCTATATGGCAGTCATTGTACTGTATGGAATGCTGTGTGGGGGCCATAATACTGTTTGAAGGGCTATATGGAGGCCATTATACTGTGTCAGGCCATTATACAATGTCAAGGGGCCAATATTATTTGTGGAGGTGTGTGAAGGGGTGTAAGGGCCATTATAGTGCATGAAGGGCCTTTATTCTATATGAATGGCGCTTATACTGTATGGAGAGCTGTGTCCAGGCCACAATATAATGTTAGGGTCACTGAGGGGGTATCATACTTTGGCTGCGTTCACACATTTGCGTATTTTGCTGCGCTTTTTGCAGCGTTTTTTGGCCGCGCAAAAAAGCGCAACAAAATACGCAGCGCCTTTCACACACTGCGCTTTCTTTACCCCAGAAAGCGCAGGTGATGTCACAGAGGGGAGGAAGAATCCTGCTTCCTTCTCCCCTCTGTGACAGCTGTGGCCACCCATTAGACTTCACAGTGTATTACTATACACTGTGAAATCTAAATTAAACAAAAGCAAGTGTCTGAAAAATAAAAAAGAATGAATACTTCACCTGTCCGACGCCTTCTCCCGCTGTGCGATCTCCGGTTCCAAGTGAGATGTGTTCTGCCAGGACCTGTGGTGACGTCAGAGGGGCGTTCCCAGCGCTGATTGGCTGCTCATGGTCATGTGATATGTATCACATGACCGCGAGTGCCCGGGAACGCCCCTCTGACGTCACCACAGGTCCTGTCAGAACACATCTCACTTGGAACCGGAGATCGCACAGCGGGAGAAGGCGTCGGACAGGTGAAGTATTCATTCTTTTTTATTTTTCACACACTTGCTTTTGTTTAATTTAGATTTCACAGTGTATATTAATACACTGTGAAATCTAATGGGCGGCCACAGCTTTCACAGAGGGGAGGAGGAAGCAGGATTCTTCCTCCCCTCTGTGACATGACAGGGAGAATACGCAGGAGCAGCTGTGTAAAGAATTAACATATCAATTCTTTACGGAGCTGCGCTTTCTCCCTGAAAACGCAGTGCGTAAGTTTGCGCAGTGTCTGCACTGCAAAGTGAATTTCACATTCACTTTGCTGGCAGACAAAAGGCACATTGCGTATTTTCAAAAGCGCGCGTAAAAAAGCGCAGCAAAATACGCAATGTGTGAACGCAGCCTTTATGGGATATTTTAGGTTCAACTATCTGTGTGTGTGGAGGCTGGGTATTGTGTAGGAGGACACTAAAAGGAAGACAAGTACAATAGGGTGTTATCTGAGAGAAAATCAGTGATGTTGAACTGCAGGGTGCTCACCTGGTGGACATTGTGTACCCACAACCACAGGGATTTGCTTAATGATGTAGCTGCTGTGGCCCCTCAGAAGCAGAGAGGTAAGGCTGGCTTCAAACTACGTTTTTTGGGACCCTGTCCTGTCTGTTTTGAAAACGACAGAGCAGGATCCTGTTTTGCCTCCCATGTATCCCTATGGTGACAGATCCGGTTTTGTAAATTCAGTCCCGAACTCGTTTCTGTTCTGTTTTTTCCCAGCCCCAAAATCGGAGGCTGCTCAAGGGAAAAAAACGGACCAAACTGAACAGAAACGTACTTGGGGCAATCCGGCGTGCATAGCTTGGGAATCTATGGGTGCCGAATCCGGGAAAACACAGGATTGTTTCCCGGATCCAGTTTTGGTGTATGCTCAGTACACTAAAACTGATCTGTTCCTGTAGTTTCACTTAAAGGGAACCTGTCACCTGGATCTAAGCCCCTCCACTATCACTACCTGTCCCTACACCTTCCTAGCTGCTCCCTATCTATCCCTCTCTGAGCTAAATCCGCCCTATAAAACTGCAGAAAAATAACTTATAACTTACAGAAGTCTCTGAGGCTGGGGACTGAGAAGGCGGCGCCAGGCTCCATTCTGCCCTCCTCCATGCAGCAGCACACGCCCCGCTGGGCGGCATTATTCTTTCTTCATCGCCGCCTCCTCCATTTGGAATCTCCTGCCTGCTTTACACCTATCATGTTGTGGTGATGCGACCTCCATGTGTCCCCTGACTGAGACACAGCATATGGGAGATTGTATCTTCTGCTCGGGAGCAGCACACACAGGGTGAGCTGCTACTGGAGCCAAGTGCTGATTGAAATCACTGACCCCCAGGTGTGCGGGTGAATAGGAGATGATATGTGCTGCCCTGGGCTGTGGGGAGGGGGTGGAGTGTGACAGGACAGCAGCAGGAGCTGCTGGGATTGTATGAGGTTCTACTCGGCATTGCCCCGGTGTAACAGGCCAGACTAACCCCCCCCAACCAGAATATACTCGGGGTTAAAGTGGCCTAGGCCAGATTATACCCCTCCGTATACCACAGCAGCTGTAGATCAGGGCTACAAGCAACACATGGGGGCCCGAGGCAGCACAAAGTGGCCCCAGGCAGCAGAAAGTGGCCCTACGCAACATACAGGGGCCCCAGGCAGTGCTAGGGCCCCAGGCAGTGCACAGGGCCCCAGGCAGCACAAAGTGGCCCCAAGCAGCACAAAGAGGCCCCAGGCAACATACAGGGGCCCCAGGCAGTACTAGGGGCCACAAGCTACACACAGGATCCCAGGCTACACACAGGGGCCCCATGCAGCATACAAGGACCCCAGGCAGTGCACGGGGCCCCAGGCAGTGCACGGGGCCCCAGGCAGTGCACGGGGCCCCAGGCAGTGCACGGGGCCCCAGGCAGTGCACGGGGCCCCAGGCAGTGCACGGGGCCCCAGGCAGCACAAAGTGGCCAAAGGCAGCACAAAGTGGCCCCAGGCAACATACAGGGGCCCCAGGCAGTACTAGGGGCCCCAGGCTACACACAGGGTCCCAGGCTAGATACAGGGGCCCCATGCAGCATACAAGGGCCCCAGGAAGTACAAAGGGGTCCCAGGCAGCGCATGGGGGCCAGAGGCAGCACACAGGGGCCCCAGGCAGCACAAAGTGGCCCCGGGTGGCCCACTGCCTGGGGCCCCTGTATATTGCCTGTGGTCACTTTGTGCTGCCTCGGGCCCCCATGTGTTGCATGGAGCCCTGATCTACAGCTGCTGTGGTATACGGAGGGGTATAATCTGGCCTAGGCCACTTTAACCCCGAGTATATTCTGGTCGGGGGGGTTAGTCTGGCCTGTTACACCGGGGCAATGCCGAGTAGAACCTCATACAATCCCAGCAGCTCCTGCTGTTGTCCTGACACACTCCACCCCCTCCCCACAGCCCAGGGCAGCACATATCATCTCCTATTCACCCGCACACCTGGGGGTCAGTGATTTCAATCAGCACTTGGCTCCAGTAGCAGCTCACCCTGTGTGTGCTGCTACCTAGCAGAAGATACAATCTCCCATATTCTGTGTCTCAGTCAGGGGACACATGGAGTGGCATCACCACAACATGATAGGTGTAAAGCAGGCAGGAGATTCCAAATGGAGGAGGCGGCGATGAAGAAAGAATAATGCCGCCCAGCGGGGCGTGTGCTGCTGCATGGAGGAGGGCAGAATGGAGCCTGGCGCCGCCTTCTCAGTCCCCAGCCTCAGGGACTTCTGTAAGTTATAAGTTATTTTTCTGCTGTTTTATAGGGCGGATTTAGCTCAGAGAGGGATAGATAGGGAGCAGCTAGGAAGGTGCAGGGACAGGTAGTGATAGTGTAGGGGCTTAGATCCAGGTGACAGGTTCCCTTTAAGCAATGTGTCTACATACACTGCTAAAGTGAAATTAAAGACAGCAATGATTACAAAAAAAAAAAATGCTCTCTTCTCCGCCGAGTGTCACACCTCCGATGGCTGCAGGACCTTAATCAGCTGACTGGGCTGGGTAACCCGATCAGCTGATATGTCACAACAGCATCAGCTGAGTGGTTTAAATCGCCCGCAAAATCGATCAGCAGGCGGGCAATTTAAACTGCTCAGCTGATACTGTCATGAGACACATCAGCTGATCGGGTTCACCGCCCGATGGTAAAAAGATGGGGACAACCACCACTGTAACAGAAACCAGTTGATTGAATCAGTGATATTCAGGAAACGTGACCCCTACTAACCCCTTGAAATAGGCCCTTCTGCTTTACAAATTTGGCCTTTTGCTTGGACATTTTGGCATCTCTAGATCGTTGAAAATATTAGTATTCCACTCCATCTTTTATTGGGCCTGTTTATTTTTTTGGTTGCACTACACTGCACTGAACAAAAATATAAATGCATCACTTTGATTTTTCTCCTACTTTTTATGAGCTGAACCCAAAGATCTAAGACTTTCTATATGTACATATACACATGTGTTAGTGAGCATTTCTCCTTTGCCTAAATAATCCATCCACCTCACAGGTGTGCCATATCAAGATGCTGGCATATGCAGAACGAAGTGTCGTTCGATCCGCGCTGCTGCCAAAGAAGACCAGAAGAGTGGAGTATCTGGATGAAGGTGTATGTTTAAACTGACACGTTTTGGAGCCATTACCCAGCTCCTTCATCAGGGAAGAAGCTGGGTATTGGCTCCGAAACGTGTCGGATTAAACATACACCTTCATCCAGATACTCCAGTCTTCTGGTCTTCTTTGGCAGCAGCGCGGATCGAACGACGCTTCGTCCTGTATATGCTAGCTTTGGACCGCGGTGACCCGTGGATGTGTGGATGCAGCAGCAGCTGCCTATTGAGTGATTAAACTGGTTGTGGGTATACATAACCAGACCAGGTGAGCAGATTCCACTTACTGATATATCCACTCTCGATATTTAGGAGATAAGACCCTATTGCGCGTTTTATCTTACTTTTTAGATGCTGATTAGACAGCACAATTATTGCACAGGTGTGGCTTAGGCCAGCCACACCTCCCCAAAAGAAGACTAGAAGTGTGTCAAGGCCAGAGATGTTTAGCAAGAGAAGCCTGTGCTGAATAAACAGCTTACAGCATTAAGAAATGTGAGAAGGGAGTGAAAGGCATGGCTAGAAGGTGGCAATAGTTTCCAGAGAGTGTGTACTAAGCTGATGGAAGGAGGTCATAAGCAAAAGACTGAAACTGTAACCCACTTGATGGGGCAAAGTACAATTGGTGTAAAACAATAGAAAGCGCTGTCATAGCTTCACACATGTTAATTAGTAACAGGCTCAACTATTTTCAGAGTTTTTGTCAGACACTGTGGTGCTAAATTTGTAAAGCTCCATTAATAACATACTCCCGTAATCAGAAACAGAAACAAGACAACTGCTGTTTCATGTGTAATTACATGTTCGTCGCCAGAAGAAGCATGTGTACATGCGAAACAGATGTTGATTTGTCTTTTTGTAACATCTCGTGACCATATACGATGAATAAAATATAATATTGACTTTGGCAGTGGTGTGGTTTCTTATTTATATTTTCTGGGAGTATATAGTACAATTGTTGTTGTTAACAGTGACGTAATGATATGCATTGATTCTACTAAAGAAGGTGTCCAGGACAGCACAGAAACACAGTGACCTATCTGAGACTAGCAGTACCATGACACAGTGAGGCAGACTCAATGCCTGTTGCCTCTTGGGAAGTAACATAACTATCACATCTGTCATGTCCCACAACTTGGTATTCATGCAGTATTGTATTGTTTCTGTTACACAACTATGCAATATGTTTGCCTTTTAGAAGTTTGTGTTCCCTATCTCCCTGTAGCTCTGATGTAAGCTCTGATGTCAGTAACCCCTCCCTTCTTTTTGTCCGATAGAGTATGTCAGCTATGTTATGAGGCTCATGTTTTAGCAACTCTGTTTCAGAGTTGTCTTTTCTACCTACTGTGATTGTGCATAACTACAAGAATTCAGCTGGCAAATAAACCTTCTAATAGAATCTTCATAATTGCCACTGCAGTCTAGTTAAGCTATCAGATAAAATCTCTTTGTGTGAGTAGTGGTACATGCAGACATCCAAGTGAATGGTGTCTCAAGCACCCTACACTCACAGCCGAGCTATGGAGTCAGAAAAATGTTGGTTGCTTCTTATTGAGTAAACAGTTAAATTATCCCTGTATTCTATTACGTGTTTGTATGTTTTGTGTGTTTTTGCTAGTAAATCCTGGAAAAGTCGGAATTCCTACACATCCATTGGCTTGTTCAATTACTTCAGTGAAACAATAACGTACAGTTCATGCATATTCAGGTAAATCAATTTGCTGTTAACGTCGGTCACGTATGGAAATCAGCCTTAACAACATATGAATAGAGGAAAAAAGAAGTACATACTGTGGCATGCAAATGTTTGGGCACCCCTGGTTAAAATTATGCCTGTTATGATCAGTTAAGCAAGTTGAAGATGAAATGAACTCTAAATGACTAAGTTAAAGATGACACTTCTTCTTTGTGTTTTAGGCAAAAAAATAATTATTTTTATCTTTTACATTGTAAAAATTAGAAAAAGGTAAATGGGACGATGCAAAAAATTGGGCACCCTGCATAATTAGTACCTTGTAGCACCCCCTTTGGCAAGTATCAAAGCTTATAAACGCTTTTTGTAGCCAAGCAAGAGTCTTTCAATTTTTGTTTGAGAGATTTTCATACATTCTTCCTTGGAAAAGTCTTCCACTTCGGGGAGATTCCTGGGTCATCTTGCATCCTCTGCTCTTTGAGGCCTAGCCACAGATTTTCAATGATGTTTAGATCAGGGGACTGTGAGGGAAATTGTAAAACTTTCAGCTTGTGCCCTTTCAGGCAGTGCAGTGTGTATTTTGACATGTGTTTAGGCTCATTATCCATTTGTAGAAGCCATCCTTTTTCAGCTTCAGTTTTCTTTACGGTTGGTGTTATGTTTTCATCAAGAATTTGTTGAAATTTCATTGAATCTAATCTTCCCTCGACCCATGAAAAATTCTCTGTGCCATTGTCTGCAACACAACCCCAAAGCATGATTGACCCCAAAGCATGCTTGATGGTTGACAAGTTCTTTTCCTGAAATTCGATGCCCTTTTTTCTTCACACACACCTTTGATCATTGTTGCCAAAGAGTTCTAACCTAACCTCATTTCTTATTCTTTTCTCTTATTCATGTTTGTCAAACTTAAATGCTTCATATAACCAAATAAATTTAAATATCAGACAAGGATAGCACAAGTAATACAAAATGCAGTTTATAAATGAAGATTAATAATATTAAGGGAAAAAATCCAAACCTACAGAGCCCTGTGTGAAAAAGTGATTGCCTAACCATTAAAACATAAATTAACTGTGGTTCATCACATCTTTTGAAAGTTGACTTAAATTTTCTTAACCAGGCCTGATTACTTCCACACCTGTTCTCAATCAAGAAATCACTTAAATAGGACCTTCCTGACAAAGAGAAGTAGACCAAAAGATCCTCAAAAGCTTAACATCATGTACATCATGCCGCGTTCCTATGAAATTCAGAAACAAATGAGAAACAAAGTAATTGAGATCTATCAGTCTGGAAAAGATTATAATGTCAATTCTAAAGCTTTGGTACTTCAGCGAACCACAGTGAGAGCCATTATCCACAAATAGTAAAAACATGGAACAGTGGTGAACCTTCCAAGGGGTGAAAAGCTAACTAAAATTACCACAAAAGTGCAGCAACAACTCATCCAAGAGGTCATGAAGAACTCCACAACAACATCCTAAGATCTGCAGGCCTCACTTGCCTCAATTAAGGTCAGTGTTCATGACTTCACCATAAGAAAGAGACTGGGCAAGAATGGCTGCATGGCCAAGATAAAAGTAAAACTGAGCAAAGAGAACTTAAAAGCTCATCTCAGTTTTGCCAGAAAACATCTTGATGATCCCCAAGACTTTTGGGAGAATACTCTGTGAACTGACGAGACAAACGTTGAACTTTTTGGAAGGTGTGTTGGAGTATGTTTAGTGCAACAACTCCACTCCTGTCTATGAGTGTTTACTTACTAAATTTGATTGCTGTTTATAAAGATAGAACGAAAAAAACCTCCCAGAGGCTCACATAGGAAGAGCATCTGACTGTATTTTCAGGTTTCCTCTAATAATAATAATAATAATAATAATAATAATAATAATAATAATCTTTATTTATATAGCGCTAACATATTCTGCAGCGCTCGTAAGAAACAGTTATCAGAAAATACAATACAACACAAAAAACAATACAATACAAAGCATAATTCAATAGAATAATTAAAGCAAAATAATGACGGCCCTGCTCTTAAGAGCTTACTTACAGTCTAACAATGAGGTTGGGGTGACACAAAGTACAGGTACTTATTTACAATGATGGTATAGTCAACTTGAGGAAATGGTGAACAGATTGCAGCAGCATAAGTGGCCACCAAAGATTATTTGTGATGCATGTGAGACTGGTGGAGCAGATAGGCTATGTCTAAGTGACTTAGACTAGGGATCATAATAGGCCACCCTAAAAACATGTGTTTTTAGGGATCGCCTGAAACTATGTAAGTTGTGGATAAACCTAATTCATTGGGGTAGAGCATTGCAGAGAATTGGTGCAGCTCAGGATAAGTCTTGGAGCCGGGAGTGTATTAATGCAGAAGTAAGTCTTAAGTCACTTTCAGAGCGAAGAGAACGGGTGGGGTGATAGACAGAGATGAGGGTAGAGAGGAAGGGAGGTGCTGCACTGTGAAGAGCTTTGTGGGTGAGAACAAGCAGTCTGGCATAGAGCAGAAGCGTCTGGGTAACGGTTAGCTAGATAGGTGATCCTGGCTGCTACATTAAGCATGGATGGGAGAGGGGAGGTCTAGTGCAGGGGAGGCCCATTAAAAGAGAATTACAATAGTCAAGGCGGGAGTGAATCAGGGCCATAGTGAGGGTTTTTGTGGTTTCCAAAGTGAGAAAGGGGCAAATTGTAGAGATGTTCTTCAGGTGCAAGCAGCAAGAGTGGGCGAGAGATTGTATATATGGGGTGAAGGAAAGATCAGAGTCAAACATAACACCGAGACAGCGAGCCTGCTGCCTAGGCGTTATTATGGTGCTGTACACCGAGAGGGAGATGTCCGGTTTAGGGAGGTTAGTGGAGGGCGGGAGCAGGAGAAGTTCAGTTTTGGAAGGTTGAGTTTCAGATAGAGAGCGGACATGATATTGGCAACTGCAGTTAGACAGTCATTGGTGTTCTTTATTAGAGTGGGAGTAAGGTCAGGGGAAGAAGTGTATAGTTGTGTCATCAGCATAAAAATTGTACTGAAAGCCAAATCTGCTGATGGTCTGTCCAATGTGTCTGTGTATAAGAGAAGATCCAGCTTGCTGCAGATGCTGCACAGATAGAGACACACAAATGATTTGTTGCTGATTTATTAAGCTTATCATATATATTGTTCCTGATTGTTGCTGAATAAAGAAACTCTGCTGTCACACGCATGGAGAGTGGGGGTGTTGGAATATGTTTAGTGCAGCAACTCAATTCCTGTCTATGAGTATTTAGTTACTAGATTTGTATGCTGTTTATAAAGTTACAACAAAAAAAAATAAGTCCCAAAGGCTCACACAGGAAGAGCATGTGACGGTATTTTTAGGTTCCTGTGTTTGTGTATGAGAGAAGAAGCAGCCTGCTGCAGATGCTGCACAGTTAGAGACACATTTAATGCTGATCTGTTATGCTGAAGGCACACTGTCAGATTTACTCGCATGAGTGCAATGCGAAGGAAACGCGCATTGCACTCGGACCAGTGTTGCTGTGGCACCCCAGGGGCATTGTGAGTCCAAAGCGAGTGCAGTCGCAGCATGCTGTGACTGCACGTGAGTCTAACGTGCGAGTGAGCAATGTAAGTCTATGGGTGCGAGAAAATCTCACATCCATAGAGCACACTGCGATAGTCGCACGTGTGTTCTTTAAAAATAGCTTCTAACTCAGGGGCTGTCAAAGCCACAGAGTTTGAATTTACCGGTTCCCGGTACAGTAAGCAATAATGTTTCCCCGCTGTTACAGCAGCATGGAAAGATTATTGATTAAAACTCATCCGCTGTCCAAATTTAACAATTCTATGGGTTAATCAGAATATTAACCCCCCCTACAGGTGGAGCTGGTCCTCCGGGGCAGTGTTCCTGAAAGGGAACAGGTTGATGGAGATAACCACACACAAGCAAAGTCACTTTCTCCCAGGTACTTTACTGTAAACGTTCAGTAGCAAATGCAGAGTCCACAGTTCAGCAAGATGTTTTTCAACAGGTAGCTCTCTTAGGTAGTGTCAAGTGAAAGTATTGTTTCCATGGGGCTTGGTTAGGTGTCCCTCCTTTACTGCTCTTCCAGTTTGGTGTGAAGCCTGGCTGATCTGAAATCTAGCCTGGCCTCCTGTGCTCTCTCACATTCGCTGTCGTGGGGTAACCCTCTAATGGTTCGCTGCTCTCTCTTCAGTCGGTGCCTGGCCCCCTTAATGTTGACTGCGCTGGTGTCCGGGAGACTTGAAGACTCCATGGTTATCCGGATTCTCTGCTGCGCTTGTAGCTCCAGCCGTCTGCGGGCTCCGGTGCTTGGTAAACCGTATGAGAGAACCTATTACTGACTCCTCTGTTCCCAGACCAGCTGCTCTCCTGGAAAGCTCCTTTCCTGTCAGTTCCTCTCACGTTCTCCCCTCTAACTTCCTCTGGTCCTCACATTGCTTGCCCTGAACTCCTCCCACCGGGGCTGGGTCTCCTAGTAAAGGAATTAACCCTATAGTCCCCTGAGCTGAGGGGGTGTGTGGATGCGAGGAACAAGCCACATTTTAACTTCCCCATTCACTTGCCACAGGGATAATTACACCTCTTTTATGGGTGCAATACCCCTCTGTTACGCCTGACTACTTGGGGCGCCACAGAAGTTAATAGTGAGTTAACTATTAATCTGCCAGACAGTCTACCTCCTCCAAGATGTAGTCTGACAGCCTCATTTCCATAAGGAAATGTAAGTGTATAAATGCTTTTTTTCACCTTTCACATTACACTATGAGCTCAGACAGAGATGATTAGACTGGTATTATAAAGCTGCAGGGACAGATAGTGATAGCTGAGGGGGCATAAATGACCTGACAGGTTCCCTTTTTAGAAATACAAAATTAAGACTTTGCAGTAGTTTAGTCAAAGTCCTTATCCTAATCCGATTAAGATGCAGTATCATGACCGTAAAAAGGCTGTTCATGCTCCAAAACCCTCCATTGTGGCTGAATTACAACAATTCTGCAAAAATGAGTGGCCAAAATTGCTCCAGATCGTTGTAAAAGTCTCATCACCAGCTACCGCAAACGCTTGATTGCAGTTATTGCTTCTAAGGGCAGCCCAACCAGTTATTAGATTTAATGCAAGGCATGATGGAACTCAAAGTAAAATAACACAGTAACCCTGGGGAGAGGAAGAGTTCGATGTAAACATCTGATCTACAGCTGGCAGACATCAATCAATGCTATCTGCATGCTAATCGATTTATATTACTATAACAAGAATATGGATGCATTTGATGGCACATAATAGAATTAATAATAAATAAAAAATGAAATGAGTTAGGGTAGTTGATAACCTCTTTAAAGAGGACCTGTCACACCCCTGGTGCATGGCAATCTAAATGCACCAATGAATGCAGCATGCCTCCTGTATTCAGGGAAGGGCTTCCCCATAGCTCTAGCCCCCATGTGCACTGAGAAACAGACTTTATAAACCTTACATACTGTATACTGTAATGAGGAGGGCATTCCTTCCTATGGAGTCAGAGCTGTCACAGAGGTTTTTGACTGTCTGCCACCGCTCTGCGCTGTCTCCTGATGCTCTGTTCCTCCTCTTTATTGTGTCTGCCCCCTCCTCGCCTGCGCCAGGGTCTAAGCTTCTGTTCTCACGCTATGCGCCTGCGTGAGATCAGAAGCTTAGACGTCGAGGCGAGAAGGGGGGCAGACAGGGGGGTGACAGGTCCACCTGTTCACAATAACAGTAATTTTCAACAGGGGTGGTTAACTGTAAATAGCAAATTCTTAAAGGGGTTTTCCACTTTCAGTAATTTGAGATCCAAACTCTGTAAAATAATAAGCTTAGCAGGTAATCATGCGCTTTTGGGTTCAGTGTCAAGTCAGGTCCTGTTGTTGTGCTGCAGTGGTGACGTCACATGCGTGTCACTGCTCTAGCCAGTCTCTGTTCTCAGCTCTTATGCACTGAGCTCAGTGGCTTTGCCGGGGTTGATGCTAAGCTCAGCTTCTGGATATAGCGGTGACGTGAGCTGTTAGAGTGACTTTACCACTGCAGCTAAAACACTGGGATCGGTGAGTACTTCTTGAGTTCGTTATTTTAAGTATTTTACACACAATAGGGCTCACTTTTCTGAAAGTCAACAAACCCTATAAAGCTGGACAGTACAACCCTTTAAAACAGACCATGATTGGCTTACAGTAAATGTGAAGCTGATTAACCAGCTTGCTCATGATTTTGGTTCATGCCTCCAGTCACACAAAGGCTCAGCGTGCTGATTGTGTCACATCCCGTTCATTCGTCTGTCCTTTAACCACATTTACTCATGCATCCTGAAAGAACCTGAATGGTATACTTACTGTATGTAATAATGTGGCACTTCAGAGTCCAGATGCCACTATGTAATTATCTCCCTCAGGGGGTAGTGTCATACCTGAGAGCAACAGTGGGTATCAACACCAGGCAAAACCCAAAGCACACAACACCTTTCTGCCTCCAGGCCTGAAGGGGGAGATCTAAACCCGGGTTTAGGGTGAGCTCCCCTATAAATTCTGGTCTGGGGCGGAGTTAGTTCAGTACGGAGCAGTACTGAGGAGGACATCCTGTGGACTGGAGCAATACTAAGCTCATCCTAAGAAAGCTAGACTTAGCTTGAGTGACCCATAGGTGAGAGTCTGAGGAAAGAGAGAGGAGCTGGGGAGAAGAGTGGTGTCGAGCTCACCCCGGAGGAGTAAGCACCAAGAAATGGACACCAGAGTCCGAGGCTATGCAGGGCCTAACGTCCCGGCAGCCAATACTGGAGGGTGGGGGATTCCAAGATCCCCATCCACCCCAAAGTGCTTGGTGGCAAAGCAGCGTGAAGAGCCCAGGAGCAGCCGCCTGTGAAGTGGGGCTGGAGAAGGACTCGAGCTGCCTATCAGACAGCACACAGCAGGAAAGAGAGAGATGGCCGCAGCTAAGCTTAAGCAGCCACAGAGGCTTCAGAACTTGCCAGGTGAAGAGAACCCCAAGTTGCTCCCAGGTTGCCGAATTCCATCGATATCATCTGTCCTTGTGCAAGTATCACCAGTAAAGGACTTGAGGAACCAGCAAACCGTTAGTCTGTCAATTACTTTGCACCTTCCATCCTGCAGCCTACACCCCTTCAACATCCACTGCCCTGGGGACCTGGGGATCCGCATCACCCGTGGGGAGACACTACATTTCAGCTGCCTGTCCACTGTCCCCAGAGGTTCTCCAGCAGCGGTGGCCACTCATAGCCACAAACCATGGGTGGTGTCACAAATAACTTTCCCTATACTAGCCAAGAACTCTCTTTTACACTGAATTCAGGGTCATGGGAGCCAGGTCTCGACCCCTGTGACTCCCCAGAAACACCGTAGCCCTGTTTCGAGTACCCCACGGCCCTGGGGTGCATCAATTACAGGCAAAAAAAGTCACAGAGAATAATGGGCCTGGTTTAAGAATCGATTTGCACTAATTATATTATGTTAAAAAATCTAGTTTTTGGGTTGCTTAATTAAGTCATTGGCATGCACACAGACACATAGCATTCTGGAGGTGCACGTGAGGAGACTGGTTTAGGATCCCAAAGCTACTGTTTTGTCCAAAAATTAATCAGATGCACACTCTTTTTGATTTTAGAATGCAGAAAATTAATTTCCTTATTGACAAATAGTAACTTTCGTAGTTAACGCGCTTCGGACAAGTAAAAGGCCTTGATCACAATAGTTGCAAGTTTTGATAAAGTAAACACACAAAAAAACTGAGTCAAAGCAAACATAAAAGTGTACATTTCAGTAAGACCCTGCCATGAATAAGTAAGTAAAAAGCAGATGCTAAGGGTACTTAATATCGTTTTTGCAAAAAGGTAAAAAGCCATCCCACCACGTCAAGGTGTACCCACTTTGGCATGGTACCTACTCAAACTAATTTAGAACCTATTCATGTGTCGACTGACTTCAATGAAAGCAGAATGAAGAGTAACCTGGGTCCCAAAATGGACATACAGCAATGGGAGGCAAAATAAATGCTCAGCTCAGTAAAAGTAGCTCAAGGCTACATAAATATGGTGTTCAACCCAAAAACTAAGAATTAATCAGATGCACACTCCTTTTGATTTTAGAATGCAGAAACTAAATTTTATTAGTGAGAACTATAAACTTTCGCAGTTCACGCGTTTCGGCCAAGTTAAAGGCCTTGATCACAATAGTTGCAAGTTTGGATAGAGGTGGTGAAATAGGAGTTGTGGTCCTATGTGGTAAAGCTGATTTGTCTGAGTTGCTAACAATAGATCTGGAAATCTGGGTCCAGTGGATGCCTCCTTTGGTGTAAAGGCACCCACTGGACTCAGAATTCCAGATCTATTGTTAGCAACTCAGCTTTACCACATAGGACCACGACTCCTATTTGACCACCTCTATCAACTATTGTGATCAAGGCCTTTAACTTGGCCGAAACGCATTAACTACGAAAGTTGCTAGTTCTCACTAATTAAATTTACTTTCTGCATTTTAAAATCAAAAAGAGTGTGCATCTGATTAAGTTTTCGTTTTTGGGTTGATCACCATATTCATGAAGCCTTGATGGATATTTCTGATATACATGAATGTGTTAGAACTAATCAGGAATTTTGAGTCATGTTGAGAAATTGAATTTGCATTGGTGACTATGGCAGATTAATAAATTACCATATATACTCGCGTATAAGCCGAGTTTTTCAGCCCAAAAATTGGGCTGAAAAGTCCCCCCCTCGGCTTATACGCGAGTCAATACGGCTCCCTAAAAATTTTGGCGCCCCCACCTCACTTTCTGGCTCCCCCCGCATGCAGCGCTGCGCATATACATTACCTGTCTAGCAGCTGTCACCCTCCGATGGCGGATCGCGGCTCCCGGCTCCCGGCTCCATCTTCCTCGCTGACTTCCTGCTTGTCAGGTGACCGGCCAGCGTCGCGATGACGTCATCGCGCTGCGCCCCGGTCACAAAGCAGGAAGACAGCGAGGAAGATGGAGCCGGGAGCCGGGAGCCGCGATCCGCCATCGGAGGGTGACAGCTGCTAGACAGGTAATGTATATGCGCAGCGCTGCATGCGGGGGGGCCCAGAAAGTGAGGTGGGGGCGCCAAATTATGAGGGGGGCCCTGCTGGGGCCCTGTATACTACCACTGGGGCTGTATACTACCACTGGGGCTGTATACTACCACTGGGGCTGAATATACCACTGGGGCTGCTGTATACTACCACTGGGGCTGTATACTACCACTGGGGCTGTATACTACCACTGGGGCTGAATATACCACTGGGGCTGCTGTATACTACCACTGGGGCTGTATACTACCACTGGGGCTGTATACTACTACTGGGGCTGCTGTATACTACCACTGGGGCTGTATACTACCACTGGGGCTGAATATACCACTGGGGCTGCTGTATACTACCACTGGGGCTGTATACTACTACTGGGGCTGTATGTATACTACCACTGGGGCTGTATACTACCACTGGGGCAGTATACTACTACTGGGGCTGTATGTATACTACCACTGGGGCTATATACTACCACTGGGGCTGTATACTACTACTGGGGCTGTATGTATACTACCACTGGGGCTATATACTACCACTGGGGCTGTATACTACCACTGGGGCTGAATATACCACTGGGGCTGCTGTATACTACCATTGGGGCTGTATACTACCACTGGGGCTGTATACTACTACTGGGGCTGCTGTATACTACCACTGGGGCTGTATACTACCACTGGGGCTGTATACTACCACTGGGGCTGCTGTATACTACCACATGGGGCTGAATATACCACTGGGGCTGCTGTATACTACCACTGGGGCTGTATACTACCACTGGGGCTGTATACTACTACTGGGGCTGCTGTATACTACCACTGGGGCTGCTGTATACTACCACTGGGGCTGAATATACCACTGGGGCTGCTGTATACTACCACTGGGGCAGCTGTATACTACCACTGGGGCTGAATATACCACTGGGGCTGCTGTATACTACCACTGGGGCTGAATATACCACTGGGGCTGCTGTATACTACACTGGGGCTGTATACTACCACTGGGGCTGTATATACTACTGGGGCTGCGTGTATACTACCACTGGGGATGAATATACCACTGGGGCTGCTGTATACTACCACTGGGGCTGTATACTACCACTGGGGCTGTATATACTACTGGGGCTGCGTGTATACTACCAATGGGGCTGTATATACCACTGGGGCTGCTGTATACTACCACTGGGGCTGAATATACCACTGGGGCTGTATATACTACTGGGGCTGCGTGTATACTACCACTGGGGCTGTATATACCACTGGGGCTGCTGTATACTACCACTGGGGCTGCTGCTGTAACACTGCTGGGGCCTGTATATACCACTGGGGAGGCTGCTGTATACCACACTGCTGGGGGCTGTATACCTGTGCTGGGGTCCACCCTCGGCTTATACACGAGTCAATATATTTTCCCAGGTTTTGGGGGCAAAAGTAGGGGGGTCGGCTTATACACGGGTCGGCTTATACACGAGTATATACGGTAATCTTTTGCATGTTCACTACAGGGGAGAGAATTGTTACTCCCTCATGTGCTGCAACAAAATTAAATTACTGTGTCTTCCCTTATGCACTCTATAGTGGAGTATACAGTTATATAATTATGTCAAATGTTTGGGTGTGAAAAAAAACATTACACTGTAACAAGATAAATCAAGTATTACCGTATATGAAAAGTGGTGTAACCTGAAAAACTGGCTCTGCTTGGTAGAACTTCAGCATATTTTCAGTTTTCCTAAATCAACTCTGTAAAGTATCTGTAGTAATATCTTACCTTACCCATAATGAGGTGAGCTAGTGTTCAGTTGCTGGAGGCAGGGTTGAAGCAGAGTCGAGGCAATGCAGCCCAACCAGGCTAATCCGACCCTGCTGACTCCTTGGTAAAACAGTTCAGTTGTTTGGTTCTCTCATCAAGGGATGAAGTATTCACAGAGTCAATAAAAGTTTTTAAGCGTTCTTTACTATAATAGTTAAATATGAGAGTTGTTAGAGCCCATTTACAATGGCACATTTGGCTGCAGGCTGCTCCCCTTGTCCCAGTACTTCCAGACTAGCGCCCTTAAGCATCATCGATATATGCCGTGAATTCAAAGTCTTTTGAGCAATTTTATTCCTGCCGGCTTATGGCGATGTGTCCACAGGACCACCGGGGAACCACCAGACAAGATTCCTTCACTTTGCTCATGTTAGAGATCTGCCTATCATCAAACCTCTGCTTAGGGCCCACTCAACCGACACTGGAGAGGACAACTGCTTTCTGGGTATCCTTGAGGGACAGACATTAGGCACCAACACTGGGGGAACACACTTGGCTGAAGTTCTGCTCCACGGTTCAAATGCTGGGCCAAATCCTGTAGTGACTTACAGGGCCTGAACAATTTGAAGGGGCTTTAAATCTTGATACAATTTCCCACTAGGGGACTATCCTCCTGAATCACCACCCTGCAAGCTGGTTTTGTCACTTAGTCCCCTACCTTGTGGGTGGACTCACTATCTAAGGCTGGCTTCACATCATGATTTTTGCTATCCTGTTCTGTTCGTATTTAAAAGAACAGAACAGGATTGTTTTTAGCTTCCCATGTATCCCTATGGTGCTGCATTGGTCATATTGTGCCATCCGGTTTTGTGAATTCAGTCTCGGATTCATTTCTGTCCTGTTTTTTCCGGGACCCAGAATTGGAGACTCCTCCTATTTTGGGCTCCAGTGAAGAAACCAGACAGAAACGAATCCGGTCCGGTCCAGTGCTCTTAACATGGGCCATTTTAGCCATTTAACTCCAGCGTTTTTTTGGTGTAGGTGCAACTCTTGTGCAGGCCCTCATCAACCCCCACCTTGATTACTACAACATCCTCCTCTGTGGCCTCCTTTCTAACACTCTAGCACCTCTCCAGTCCACCCTCAACTCTGCTGCCTGACTAATCTACCTCTCTCCTCGCTACTCCCCTGTTTCTCCCCTCTGCAAATCCCTCCACTGCCTCCCAATTACAAAATGAATTCAGTTCAAACTACTAACACTGACCTACAAAGCCGCCTAAAACCTGTCCCCCCTATATCTCCGAACTAATATCCCAATATCTTCTCTCCTGTACTCTTCGGTCTTCCCAAGACCTCCTCTGCTCCTCCATACTTATTCATACCTCACCCAATCTCCTCCAAGATTTCTCTAGAATATCCTTCATCCTCTGGAATTCTGTGCCCCAACATGTACGATTTTATCCACCATGCTCAGATCCCTCTGACATGCCCCTCCAGGGCCTTAGGTTAATCAGACCTGAGGCTTCTTCACGGGAGTCAGAAGGACCTTGACCCGACTCCGTGACCCTGGTGGTGTCATTAAAAGTTTGGTGTGGGCGGCTGTCTTAGGGAAGGTTAATTGGCATGGAGAGTTCATTTGGGAAAGAGTAACTGGACCTGAGGATACTTGTTCTTTTTACGTGATGCCAACCATGGGTTGCAGCTATTGATAGCTGCCGCTGCATGACATTTACTTTGGCGGCTGAAGGTAGGGAGGATACTTGTTCTTTTTACGTGATGCCAACCATGGGTTGCAGCTACTGATAGCCATCGCTGCATGACATTTCCTTTGGGGGCTGATGGTAGGGAGGCAGCAGTGTTTTTAATCCCTCTACGGGTAGGGCTAACCCCCAGGGCGGCAGAGGGTACCCACGTGAATTGGTAGTCGTGTTTCTGGTGCTCTCGACGTGTTAAGAAAGTTCACAGACACAGCGGGGTGCAATCTTCAGATCTTTTGCTCACAGTTACGGTGCAGCTCCCCACTGAGCACTGGGTTCTCGGAGGCAGGGATCGTAGGATGTAGGACGGTACGTAACCGGCACCCCTTCTCTGTCCTTTCCTGGTCATCCCACACTGCGCTTGCTTCACCCTCCTGCCTTGCACCTTGCCACACAGAGCTCTGAGCCAGTAGCTGTGAACTTTTCTTAGGGGTTTATCTGCAGTATCTTCCCTTAGCCATATGGTTGCCACCTTTTCAGCAGATGTGTGCGGTTGTCGACTGTGTCACCATGGAAGTACCACAGTCTCCGGGTTGCTAGCTGAGCCTTGTCTGTCTTCTCCACTAATCTTGGGGTTCCCTGTGCCCCTGTTCTTGTGGCCTGATCCCTCCACTGCCTGCATCTGACAATGGATATGAGCCCTGTGCCTATGGGACCCTCACTTCCTCTTGGAGCCACCTGTTTCTCTTTCTTTGCTCCTCAGTCTGGCCTCAGGATGACCTCCCACTACCTCCAGTCCTCTGGACACTTCTTTAAAGTTCTTTTCCTTCTGTGACAGGTTTTCTTTGTCTAGCTTCCCTCCAACTTGACTCTAGCTGTTCCACGGTTCTTCTAATGGTCTCCCCTCTGTGCTGTTCACCTGCCGCTCCTCCATTCTAGATCTTTCCCACTTATACCCTTTGTCACATGTCCCACATCATCTATGTGTGTTCTTCCTGGCTTCACTCCTTCCAAGTTGCTCCCTGTAACTACTTACTCTCCACCCATCCCCACTACAATGGTTCCTAGTGTGTGGCCTGGGTATCCCGGTACCAGTCTGTACCCTTCTTACCCAAGAGTGGGATACTACACCCTAACAGGGGTGCATTACCTCTGTGGCGACTGGATCCGCAGGGGTGCCACACTTCAGATGGAATCTGAAAGCCCATCTCTTTATGAAAACTTACAGTCTGCAATGACCACGCTGCGCTGCCGCCTCACTACCACCGGAGCTGCTGCTCCCCAACCTACTGTCTCTTCCCCGTTGTCCTGTAGAATGTAAGTCCGCAAGAGCAGGGTCCTCTCTCCTCTGTACCAGTCCATCATTGTTAATTTGTTTACTGTAAACTATATCTATAATTTTGTATGTAACCCCTTCTCATGTACAGTACCATGGAATTGATGGTACAATATAAATAAATAATAATGTGGCAACCCAGGGTCCAAGTGTCGCAGTGTCATTATCACCCCTGAGAGCAATGGACGAACTTCACGCCAGGCAGAACCCAAAGTACACAACACCTTTCTGCCTCTAGACCTGAAGGAGGAGACCTAACCTCGGGTTCAGGATGAGCTCCCCAAAAAATTCTGGTCTGGGGCGGAGTTAGTTATTTCAGTTCCTAGGAGGACTAAGGAAGACATCCTGTGGACTGAGAGCAGTGCTAAGATCATCCCAGTGTAGCTAAAAGGCAGGGGTTTGAGGAAGTGGAGAGGAGCAGTCTCATGCTCACAACGGAGGAGCAGCACCAAGGACGGACACCGGAGTCCAAGGCTGTGCAGGGCCTAACGACCGGGCAGCCAATACCGGAAGGTGGGGGATTCCAAGATCCCCAGCCACACTGTGCCCGGAGGCAAAGCAGCGTAAAGAGCCAAGGAACAGCCGCGTAAGATGTGGGGCTAGAGAAGGACTCGAGTTGCCGGCCATACAGGCACCAAGCAGGAGAGAGAGAGGTCCAGCAGCTCAGCTTAAGCAGCAGAGACCCGTTATAAAGCGCAGGAGGGAAGCCTCAGAACTTGCCAGGTGAGGAGAACTCCGAGTTGCTCTCAGGTGCGAGGACTCAGTATACCACCACCAGTTGGAATTACAGTGCACCAGTAAAAGGACTGAGGAACCAACAAACCGTGAGTCTGTCTGTTGCTTTGCGCCTCACATCCTAAACCCTACACTCTTACTACATCCACTGCCCCGGGGATCTGCTCCACCCCTGGGGAGCTGCCCCATCCCAGCTGCCCGTCTATCATCCCTGGAGATTCTGCAGCAGCGGTGGCCACCAATAGCCCCAAACCACGAGTGGCGTCATGAATAACTACCCCCTTCATTATCCCCTCTCCTACCAAGCCCAGAATCCCCTTAACAGCTGCACCCAGGGTAACAGAGTAGGGTCTCCACCCCTGTGACTTCCCCGGAACTGTACTATAGCCCGATTCCGAATACCCCATGGCCATGGGGTCCCGCAATAATTCTAGATGTTGAGAGACTTAGGGATGTTTTAGTACATATTCACATATATATAAGATGCCATTATCTTTCTGAGAATTTGTTTCTATTGGAATTAATATTTGTTATCTGTGGTAATCTACAGGAAAAGTAATCTGGTACTTGGAGTTTTCCATGTATACAAATATTTTGGTTCCATAATTAAGCTGAAAGTGTACTGCACTTGATAACCTATGTTTGTGGATGTCTCTATTTCCCATTACTAATATATAGAGACTTCCTCACACAGCTTGATTCAACTGCAGAGGCATGTATGAGAATTCCAGAAGTGGTTTATTTTCCAGCTGAATGTGTCTATTATGCACAGTTACAGTAGGTAAAAAGAATTCTGAGCTAGATCTGCATTGATATCATGTTAGCAACATGGATGGTAAAACATGACTGAGGAAAAGGGAGGGGTTACTGGCATCAGAGTAGATACAGGAAGAGAGGGAGGACAAACTTCAGAAAAGAGCAAAACTTACTGCAAAGCAACAATAGTTTCATAGTATTTAAGATTGAAGGGAGACTTTAAGTCCATCTAGTTCAACCCTCAGCCTAACATGTTGGTCCAATGAAGGCAAAATAAAAAATGTTGCAAACACAATGGCGAAAACAAATTCCTTCCCGACTTCACATACGGCAATCAGACTAGTTCCCTGGATCAACGCCCTATCACAGAATCTAGTATATATATTGGTAATATTATATTTTTCAAGAACAGTCTCCAGGCAGGGGCGTAGCTGCAATTCTTGCAGGAGTTGTTATCGGACCTGAAACCTAGGGTGCCCCAAAAGTCCCTTTCACCTGTAGAAAAAGACTAATGCTATTAAGGATTTGCAATAATGTAGGCCCCATTGGAGCTTTGGCATCAGGGCCCATGAGTTTCAAGTTATGCCACTGCATCTAGGCAATGACAATACAATGCTGTATGATTCCCAAGTAATGAGACATAACAACAATTGCTGTAAAATGGGGGTAATAATCTAGGGGTGACTATAATTTGGGACTGGGATAATACTGTAAAAAACAGAGAGATAATATTGAGTGTAGGTAACATTCTGGATCGGAAAATAATTCTGTGGAGATAAATTATACTGGTCAGGAGAAAGATAATATCGAGGAAGACAGATGATACAGGTATGATAATATTGTAGGTGAGATGAAACCTTGGGGGGGGGGAGAATACCTAAGATAGGATCTTAGGGCTAGACATAAATCCTCTTGAGAATCTACCTTCACACCTTATTGTAAAGACAACCTATCAGGTAAAGAAACATAACCTGCTGATATGAGGTAAATCTGAATCTTAATAGCGTCCTGAAGTTGCCCGGTGCCCAAACAAATAGGCTCGCTTCCGGGAGGAAATTAAAGGGAACCAACCAGCACATTTTAGGGCTATAAATTGCAATCATACCTTTACTTCAATGATTACATGTATGATTGCAGAGAAAACTGTTGTTAAACACCGGGAAAACAGTGCTGCAAATTAGCATAAGTGCAGCACAGGGGGCTTGGGTTTCTTTGTATTAGTCCCCTGTTTGCTTTAAGCCAAAGCCTACCCCTCTTTCTCCCCTCTCCCTCCCTGTCACTATATATCAGGCACATTAGGTCTGACATCCAGCATGGTGATAGCACAATGCTCATCACTCCCTCCCTCCAGTGTCTCCAACTTCTCACTGCTTCTTCTCTAGTCACACTGCAGGAGAAGACCCCACCCCCTCCAGTCTGCGCATCCCAAGTCTCCTCACAGTCAAAGACCTACGACTGTGAGGAGAGAGCTGAGCTTGGGACCGGATCACAGCCAGCCAGAGAAGAAGCAGTGTGAAGCCTGAGAAGCCAGAGACACAGGAGGGCGTGATGGGCACATAGGAGCCTGGCATTGTCCTATCACCATGCACGATATCAGACCTAATGTGTCTGGTATATACTGACAGGGAGGGAGGGGGAGGGGTGGGAGAGAGAGAGGGGGGGTTTGGCTTAGCACAAACAGGGGAGTAGTTCAAAGAAACCCAACCCCACAAAATGACGCTGTGCTGGACTTATGCTAACGTGCTGCACTGTTTTCCTTGTATTTGATAACAGTTTTCTCTGCAATCATACATGTAATCATTGAAGTAATGGTATGATTTCTCTCAGCATCCCATAGCCTGTAAGGTACTGGCTTCACTTTATAGCCCTAAATCCTGCTGGTTGGTTCCCTTTAACTTAATCCTTTCAGGTTTTCAAAAAGCTTCTGCTTCATTGCATAGTGAGAAGCAGCTGTAACCACGCTCCTAGCATTGACTGACAACCAGCTCTCATATTCAGTCAGTGCCCAGGTCACGGTTACTGCTGCCATTTACTATGCACTGAGGTGTGACAGATTATGATGACAGATCACAATAGTGGTGATCTGACCCGGTCTCCTCTCCTGGATGTTCCTGCGATCTGTGTTTGTGTGGAGAGAAGACCAGAGACGTGCTGACTAAAGGAGGCAGGGACTTCTTCTGCACTCTGGTAACAGAAGAAACTTGTGAAGTCGGCAGACACGCAGATGAGGGAGGGAGTGATGATCTGGGGCACATACTGTAGGAGCCTGACATTGTGCAATCCATCACCATGCACAATGTCAGACGTCATGTTCCTGGGTATATAGTGACGGGGAGGGAGGGGGGAGAGTTTCGCTTATAGCCCATAAGGGAGTAATACAAAGCAACCCAGCCCCTCTTAGTGACATTCTGCTGCGCTTATGCAAATATGCTGCACAGATTTCCCAATGTTTGATAACACTTTTCTCTGCAATCATACATGTAATCATTGAAGGAAAGGTGTGATTGTACTCAGTGTCCCAGTGCCTGTAAGGCACTGGCTTCACTTTATAACACTAAAACCTGCTGGTTGGTTGCCTTTAAATGGACATTAAGACAATTGCATATAATAAGAGATAATGTAATGATAGATCACTTTCTAATCTAAATGGTGTGGAAGTGCACATAAAGATAACTTTCAATTGTGGCAAAATCTCTTTAATTCTTCATTATAATTTATTGGCACAGTTAAAAAAAATATATTAGTTGTGATGTAGACATGTTGTTATTTGTTTTCCTTCTGTGGTGTTGTGTATGAGCACCTAACTGATTATTTGCAGGGTGCCATGTAACTAAGGGAAAGTCCTTTAGCCTGCACTTTAGGTGACTAGGGCCGGCAGAATATCTTCTATTGAAGCTCGCCATATAGTACCCAAATACTACACATATGCAATGTACAAATAATCCTGTTACACTATTACTATGCTCAAGTAATAATGCCATAAAGTTTACATTATTAATACTGCTTAAAATCACTCTTGTTAGTAACCACAGAAATTTTCACTATCACATGCCAACATAGTGTAGTCAACAATAGAGGAAGTGACTGACAGCTGAGGAAGAGAACAAGGATGGTGGGTGGGGGACTATATAGTATTGAGGATCAGAGGCATACATACAATTGGTACAGTGTACAGGGACCCAAGGTTATCCCTGATGAAGGTGCCAGGAGGGCACTGAAACGCGTAGGAGAATAAAGGAGGTTTTGATGAAGATTTTCTACTCGTATTTATTGGAGTGAGTGATCCTGGCAGCGCGGACTACAGCACACCTTTTTTCCCTAAGCATTGTTACAATTGGTACAGTGTACAGGGACCCAAGAAGTTAGAGGCAGGGGCGTAACTACAATGGGTGCAGGGGTTGCAATCGCACCCGGGCCCTGAAGTCTTATGGGGAACCAAAAATACCGTTGGCCTAAAGAAAAAAGACTAATGCTATTAAAGATTTGCAATAATTGGGGGCCCCATTGGACCTTTCACATTGGGGTCCATGGGCTTCAAGTTACACCATTGGTTAGAAGGCCACTTCTATCTCCAAAGCAACAAGTATTTTCTGTAGCAGACACATAGAGGGGTGAATAATGATAAATTAATGGACTCCAAAGGACCCTTATACTTTTCTTGCTCAAAGACTCACTTCTGTTTGTGTGGGGGTAGACATGCCACTGTTATCTTTATGCTCTTGAAACAATCTTACCACAACTATGTCATCAAGCAGGGGCATGACTGAGAAAGCAGCAAACCATATTTGTGCCCAGTGCACCAAGAAGGGCACCAACGAGCAACTATGCCTTTGCCTGGATACTTAGGCCCAAGTGATGGTAAGTCTAACTATGGCTGAACTACTAAGTGTTAGAATTACTGGGTGTGATGCTAGTCACTACATGGACAAGAAGAAGTAGAATAGTAAAACATTCAGGTCAGGCCAGGAGAGCACATCATGTCAGAGGGGGTAAAACAGAGGCGTAGTTAAATCACAGTCCGAGCTCATTTACGTGGAGAGGAGCAGATCAGAACAGAGGCACTAGACAAAAAAATGGTCAAACACAGGCAAGGTCAGGCAGCAAAAGATCAATTCCCAGAGCACAGATTCAAGAGACCAACTTAGCACCTCAGAGCAGAAACTAAAGGCCACGTCACACGCTTCAATATCGTTCAAGATATCGTTGCAACCTGACCATTTTCGTGAAGCTGCAGGAATGTCGTGAACGACATAGTTGCGTGTGACACCTGTCAACGATTAACGATCAGTTGTTGATCGTTGATCACAGATTTGTGAACATGTTCACAAATCTATCGATGGTTGCCCGCATCGCTGCGTGTGACAGTGGGAGACCAGCGATCTGGTATCCAAGGTAAACTGTGGGTAACTAAGCGCTGCGTGGCACTTAGTTACCCGCTGTTTACCTTGGATAGCAGCTTGCTCGCTGGTCTGGATGGCTGGTGAGTCTGCCTGTGTGACAGCCCACCAGCGATCTGAATGATTT
This sequence comes from Allobates femoralis, assembly GCA_033576535.1. Classification (NCBI taxonomy): domain Eukaryota; kingdom Metazoa; phylum Chordata; class Amphibia; order Anura; family Aromobatidae; genus Allobates; species Allobates femoralis. The sequence goes on from JARQOC010000005.1 coordinate 82,733,537, forward strand.
TGTTAGCGATCACGCGTGCATGTGACCGCTAACAACACCGTTCATTAAATTGAAGCGTGTGACGTGGCCTTAAGACTAGCAGATCTCTGGGAGAAACTGCAGGACTAAGGGTATGTGCACATATGCCGGGTTAGGGTCGGTTTAGCTGTGTAAACCGCCGGTCGGTTTACATAAGTTTTATGTAAATTTATGTTAATCCAAACCGGCTTTTGGATTAACATTAAAACCTATGTAAACCGACACCCGCTGTGCACACACCGGCGGTTTACACATGCTCATCTGTTGCTAACCCGCTGGGTTCCCAGCGGGTTAGCAACGAATGTGCATGTTCTATAAACCGGCCGGTTCTGCAGCGGCTGCAAGCAGAATCATGTGCTGCTTCCAGCCGCTGCATAACCGCCGCCGCCAACCCGCTGTGCACCCGCCCGTCACCCGCCGCACATACCCGCCAGGAAGCCGGTGGACGGCTGCAGAGCTTCCTGGCGGGTCCGCCCAGCCGCCGCCGACCCTAACCCGCTGTGCGCCCGCCAAAGTGTGCACATACCCTTAAGGTGGGTTTACGCGTTTCAATATCGTTGCGATATCGCACTTGAATGGCGCGGGAAAGCGCATTTAGTGCACGTTTCTCCCGCATCGCATCGGAGGTTTACACGCTGCGATATCGGAATACAACGTCCGTGCGATGTCTACGCCCCCCAACCCAGGATCGAACATTTAACATGGGAGTGAATGGGTGACGTTTCAAATCGCATCGTAGTTGGGCGTTTACACAGCACGATCCGGCTCCAATCTCCATTCAATATCGGAGCATTGAATAGCACGCTCAGTCAATCCCCGATATCGCATTGACATCGTTCCTGCATCGTATTGGACGTTCACACCATACAACGCAGGAACGATAGCGGCTCCAATGATTGAACCACGTGACTTTTCATTGAAATCGTACTACGATATTGAAACGTGTAAACCCACCTTAATAGATTGAGCAATTAACGAGACAAGGAGCAGATGCAGAATCTCAGCACAAGCTGGAAAGAGATTGAGTGATTTAGCTGTCAATATGAAAACCAACAGCCCAGCACATCCCAGCTTCAGATAGGGTGACTAAGCTGTCAATCACTCAGCCCAGCACACCCTGAATGCAGAGTGGAGGAATTGTGACAGCACCCCCAGGTTACCCAGGAAGCTTCCTATGGAATGCCCTGATCAATTGATCAGCCTTAGGCGGCCGTCACACGGTGAGATATCTTGCCCGATATCGTTTAAGCGATCTCCTTTTTGATCGCTTAAGCGATATCGGGCAAGATATCGTTGCATGTAATCAAGCGATTTACGATGTTAAATCGCTTGATCGTGACATCGCTGATCTGAGGTTCGGTTCTCAGATCTAGCGATGAACGATGCAACGATCTGCATCATCGTGGTGTGTGACACCACGATGATCCATCTCCCAGCGACCGCGCCTATGCTGGGAGATGGTAACTATGGTACACGTTGGGTAACTAAGCGACGCGCGGCGCCTAGTTACCCGATGTGTACCATAGTAACGAGCGAGATCGCGGCTCCGCATCGCTGGTGAGTCTGTCTGTGTGACATCTCACCAGCGATGTGAGCGATATTGTAAGCGATCGCGCGTGCACGTGATCGCTTACAATATCGCTAAGGATATCTCACCGTGTGACGGCCCCCTTAACATCACAAGCTGGAAAGAGAATGGGCAACTGAGCTTTCACTAAGAAAACCAACAGCCCAGCACATCCCAGCTCCAGATAGGATGACTAAGCTGTTAATCACCCAACTCAGCACCATGAATGCAGGGCGGAAGAATTGTGACACTGGGGTCTTCTAGAGGTCAACATTTGAAGCTTTAGAGTTAGTGAATCCTATGGTTTAGAGACATATAAGTAAAACTCACCTTTCCACTAGATGGCGCTCTGCTGGGAAGAACTTTACAGCCACACGTGTCCTCCAATCAGAATGTAAGGCTCGGTGTACAGTCCCATACGATCCCTTGTTGATAAAATTGAGTTCAACAAGCTTGTGATATGATATAACCTGTAGGTTGCTGCTGATACTTGTAGTCCCTGTGTACAAATTGTCCCCTGAGCATTGTGCCGGATATGAGGAGCCATGCTCCTGGCTGCTGCTGCTGCTGCTGCTGCGCGCTACTCATCATTGTGTATAAATCAGCAGTCCTATTTACACTGAGAACCATTCAGTGTATCAGGCACCTGCAGCACTCACACACATCGACTCTGCTTCCTGGAAGAGCTTAGTTCCCTCCTTCTCCACTCCTCACATAATATAATGCATTTGTTTGGTAGATGAAAGTGAAAGAAAATCAGCAGTTCCTGTTGTGCAATGGCCAAGTACTGAACAAACGACTCGTGAGATAATGGCTTAAAATATCATATTCACCGTATTCTTCCACACCAGTGCAGGCGGCTGGAGGGACTGTCAGGTATTCCCCTATCACTGGTTTCTTCAGCTCTAAGTTATTAAATGTATGAGAGAAATTCCCAGATTGTGACACATGTCTGAATCAAAACACGTGAGCTATTCCCCCCTACATAATGGCCAAGAGTGGGCATCCTGGAAATTGTTCCAGAAAATTAAGAATTTCTCCCAGAAAATTATTGCAATTATACATGTTTTGTTAAACACGTTTATTTCCTTTGTGTGTATTAGAACAACATATGAAAATTGCCTCTTTGAAGAGGACTTAAAGGGAACCTGTCACCTAATTTGAAGCCCCTACACTATCTCTAGCTGTCCCTACAGCTTCCTAGCAGCTCCCTATCTCTCCCTTTCTTATGTAAAGTGACCCTATTAAACATGTTTAAATTAAGTCTAAACTTACTGCAGTCCCCGTGGTTAGGGGACTGGGTAGGCGTGGCCACGCTTCCATCAGCACTCCTACATGTTGAAATGCACGCCCCGCTGGGCGGCATTATTCAGGGCCCTCTCTGCCCCCATGTCTTTGTAATCTCCGTGCGCCTCTGTAGTTCTATGCACCGGCCGGACGTCAATTCCGGCGCGGTGCATTATGGGGCGGGTCACGTGATCGGCCCTAGTGCATTATGGGGCCGATCACGTGACCAGCCCGGCTCCGCGCATGCGCACTGCACTTACTGAAGCCGGACCGGTCACGTGATCAGCCCCATAATGCACTAGGGCCGATCACGTGACCCGCCCCATAATGCACCGCGCCGGAAGTGACGTCCGGCCGGTGCATAGAACTACAGAGGCGCACGGAGATTACAAAGACATGGGGGCAGAGAATAATGCCGCCCAGCGGGGCGTGCATTTCAACATGTAGGAGTGCTGATGGAAGCGTGGCCACGCCTACCCAGTCCCCTAACCACGGGGACTGCAGTAAGTTTAGACTTAATTTAAACATATTTAATAGGGTCACTTTACATAAGAAAGGGAAAGATAGGGAGCTGCTAGGAAGCTGTAGGGACAGCTAGAGATAGTGTAGGGGCTTCAAATTAGGTGACAGGTTCCCTTTAAACTCTAGTGCCACATATTGGAAGTAGCAATCATATGATCAAAGATATAAGCCAAATTGTATTTTCAATTTGCAGACACGGTGTTTCGAGGTGTTTGCCCCTCGTCAGTGATTGTGTCGCTCCCTAACAAGAGAAACGATATACTGTAGCTTAGATCCCCAGTCTTATCCTTTCACCTCTCCAAATCAGATCTTGTAGTATGCACTAATGAGGGGCAAACACTCTGAAACACCATGTCTGCAAATTGAGAATATGATTTGGTTTATGTGGCACCCCTGAGTCAAAGTGCCACAGTGTCATTACTGCCCCCTGGTAGTGGTGTCACAAGAGAGCAACAATGGTTATTCTCATCAGGCAACACACACACACAACTCCAACACCTCCAGGCCAGAAGGGGGAGACCAAGCCTGAGTTCAGGGTGAGCTCCCCTATATATTCTTCTCTAGGAAGTAGCAAGTTAGTGCAGTTCCTGGGAGGACTGTGAAGAAGACCTGGATGTAAAAGAGCTGTGCTAGGCTCATCCCAAGGTTCACTGACTAACACCAGGCTTAAGGCTAGGATCTGAGGAAAGGAGGAGGAACTGACCTGGGAGGATGAATAACTCCGTGCTCACCTCAGAGGAAAGCGCATAGAATGGACACTGGAGTCCGAGATTGTGCAGGGTCACACATCCCGGCAGTCAACACCGAACGGTGGGGGTTCCAGATTCCCAGCCACACTACCCACAGACACAGCAACAGAGAGAAAGTTCAGGTACATGGTATAAGTAAAGGTCTCGAGTTGGGGGGCGTGACCTAGCGGGTGATGTGAGTGGTCGCAGCAGGAAAGCTCTCCCGCTGTAATAGAACTGTACGGCTGTGACCGCCTCACACCGGGCCTTTAAAACACACCTGCAGTGTGTCGGAAGATCCCTAGACCCCGGGGGCACAAGCGGTGAGCCAGGAGACCGCGGGATGACGCGCAGGAGGCAGAAAGATCTGGGAGCAGCGGAGGCCGGTGGAGCACAAGATGGCGCCGCGGTGGAGAAGGAGGCGGCGGCTGCACATGCAACATGTGCCAGGAGGATGGCGGCGGCTGCTCGTCTGCAGAGATTTGCAAGACAGGAGGTACAGGGGGACACAGAGATGGAGGACAAGGGCTCTGAGGCTGAAAGCTCTGATTCAGAGCAGATACAAGAGGGGAGGACGGCACAGAGGAACATGCAGTGCTGCAAGACACTGAAAGTGCAAGTGGGAGTGCTGTAAATGATACTCAGGAGCCCACTCTGAGGGACATATTCTCTGCTGTGAACTTCTGCAAAGAGGCTCTTACTAGTATGACACAGAAAGTCACAGGCATGCAGGAGGAGATTAAACATATTAAGTGTGACATGAAAAAGTCTGATACTAGAATGGGAGAAATGGAACAAAGAGTCAACACTGCAGAGGATGATATAGTTGAATTACAAAAGCGTCAAGCACAGTGTGAAAAACAATTAAAGGAGACCTTAACCAAGAATGACGATTTGGAAATTTGCTCGAGACGCAACAATATCAAAATTGTGGGGGTACCCGAAAAATCGGAGGGTTCCTCTCCGAGTGAATATATAGAGAAATGGCTACTGGATAAAATTGGAATAGACACGCTGTCTAAAGTATTTGTGGTAGAGAGGGCACATCGAATTCCTATGAAACCTGTACCTCCTGGAGCTGCCCCTAGAGCTATTTTGGCTAAAATCATGAACTACCGGGATAGAGACACCATACTGCGTAAGGCCACGACTGCTGCGGACTTGACTATAGATGGTCAGAACATCTCCATCTATGCGGATTATTCACCCACAGTCCAGAGGATGAGGATGAGATTTGGAGAGGTGAAGCAGAAGTTGAGAGATCTTGGACTTACGTATTCTATGATATATCCAGCTAAACTGAGAGTTGTTGCGCTGGACAGAGTCCATTTTTTTCAGGAGCTGGAAGAGGCCACAGACTGGTTGGAGCGCAACAATAGACAATTACGCGACCAGGGAAAAGGCTGAACTAACAGGTTCAGGGATGATGTTTTGAATGTGCTGTTGGGACGTATGATGATCTGCAGAGGTTTTCAATCTGTTGGTTATCATATGATGGCTCGAAGTTCCCCTGATATCAATATTATATGTTTTTCTTACCCCTATTTAGGATTCTTAAAGGGGTGACAAAAATCGGCCTATTGACACAATGACATTTGTCTAGGTGAAATGTTAATGTTTTCTCTTTTTGTGTTAACAGATTTTTCCCTTATTCTTTAATATTTTTTTTCTCAAATTGGTTATGGTGGAGGGGTGCGGCCGCGGTGTAGGCGGTTGGTTACAAAACGCCTATAACATCATTAGGATGTGGTTAATCTTTTACTTAAGGCAGGAAGATGCTGGTGGGTTATAAGGTGGGAGCATTTTTATAGGAGGTTTGCTCTATCTCTCTGTACGAGTTACGGTAGAAGAGACGGTGTGTGTGGTGGGTCTAGGTTGGACGTAATTACCCACTCTCGGAAGGGAGTAGATAATGGGGAGGGGTCTTTACGGGAAGGGGGGGGAAGGGACGGGGGTCAGGGAATGGCTTGAATAGTCTCAATTGCATTATGGACGATATACATGGGAGGAAACATTTCGTAGTTACCGGTGGTATGGCTAATCAACTTAAGATTTTGAGCTGGAATGTTAGGGGTCTGGGTGACAGAAATAAAAGGGCAGTGGTGCTGAGATATCTCCTATCATTCAAGCCTTCTGTTATTTGTTTACTGGAGACACATTTGACGTCTGACAAGAAAGGGGTGTTAGGACGGGCTTGGATTAGACATGCGTATCATGCCACGTACTCTGGGTATGAAAGGGGGTCTCAGTCCTGGTCCATATTTCTGTTCCTTATGAGGAAATAGAGGTGAGAGTTGATAAAGAAGGTCAATATGTAATGGTAGTATGCCGGGTATTTGGACAACCGTTATGCCTAGTAGCTGTATATTTCCCGCCGCCATATTCGGATCGTAAATTGCTTGAAATCCTGGAATGTACTGGACGCAGAGTGGGGATCCCTGTCTTAATCATTGGGGGTACTAATAACGTATTGAATCTAGATATTGACAGGGAAGGGAGGAGCCAGAGGCCTATGATGAGGAGGGGAGATGACACTCCATTTGCGAACCAAATTAGGGAACTGGGTCTCATAGACGTATGGAGAGTCCGGAATAGGGGGTAAAATGCTTCTCATGTTTCTCGGCTTCTCATAGGGCTATGTCTAGGATTGATATGGCATTGGGCAATGCGCAATTGGACGCAATTGTAAATACGGTAAAATATTTGCCGAAGGTGACATCGGACCATAAACCTCTGGAAGTTGTGCTTAATATGGGAATGGGCAACATGGGACACAGAAGGGATATATGATAAAGATTGGGAAGGAGGTGGAACAATTTTCTATAGATAATGAGGGCAGTGCGGAATCTGGGGTGATTTGGGATACCATGAAGGCGTTTCTCAGGGGAATTTTCATTAAGGTACCGTCACACAGGGACATATCGCCGGCGATATTGCCGGGGATCGCGGGAGCGCGCATCCCTGACAACATCGCCGGTGAGATGTCACACTGAGCAACTTACCGGCGATGTCGCCGGCTAGTTGCCGCGGCTATCGCTCGCTGGGTTGCCCAGCAACCCAGCAAGCGATCACTCGCAATGTTAGATATAGGCGGAATCGCCCACAACATTGCTGGTTGCCGCGTTACACAGGGCGATCAGGCAGGATCGCCTGAGCAACATCGCCAGGTTTCCGAACATTGTTGGGAAACCTGGCGATGTGACTCAGGCGATTCATCGCCTGATTATCGCCCTGTCACACGAGGCAACTCGCCGGCGATGTCGCCGCAACCTGGCCACGCCCCTCAGTTGCCGGCAACATCGCCGGCGATATCTCCCCGTGTGACGGTACCTTGAGGGATATATCCAGGTGTAAGACAAAGACGAAAAAGGAAGAACAAGAGTTGATTGAGGCACTGGAGAAAGCGGAGGCAGCTGCAGTGGCACGACCATCGCCAGAGACGCAATAACGATTAACAGAGAGCCAGGAGTTGGTGGATAGGGCGTATGCTAAAACAGTAAAGAGAAGGCAGGAATTTCAAAAGGCTAGGTTTTTTGAAGAAGTAGAAAAGGTGGGGCACGTATTATCAGTAGTGGCAGCGGCTCAGAGAGAATCCTCACATGTATATGGGATGTATAGGAAGGGATGGTAGTGGAGGACAATGAGAGTATCCTTAAAGTATTTCGCGAGTTCTATGGGAAGCTATATTCTTCTCAGCTATCTGTCTCACGGGAAGAGATACGGAGATACCTTAATGGCGTAAATATTCAGCGCCTAAAAGAAGATGAGGGAGAGAGACTAGGACTACCAATATCAGTCGAAGAACTAGAAGAGGCACTTGCTTCAATGGCAAATGACAAGGCACCAGGGGCAGACGGATTACCCACGGAAGTTTATAAACAGCTTTAAGACGTTCTGCTACCAAAATTATGTGTGGTTTTTCAGGAAGCATTGTTGGGGGGTTGTCTACCGGAATCCATGAGGGAGGCTACGATAGTGGTTATACCTAAGGCAGATAAAGATACCAGGAGGGCAGAGTCATATAGGCCCATTTCACTGCTGTCAGTGGATGCTAAGCTGCTGGCTAAGGTGTTGGCGCGCAGACTGACTGGGGTTATATCTGATGTAATACATCCTGACCAGTCGGGGTTTATGCCCCAAAAGTCTACAGCTCTTAATCTAAGACGACTATTCTTGAATCTTCAGCTCCTAGCGGATAATGCTGGTGACAGAGTGGTGGTATCCTTGGACGCCCATAAGGCTTTCGACAGCGTGGAGTGGGACTATCTGTGGCTAGTGCTGGACAAGTTGGGTTGTGGGCAGAGCTTTATCTCATGGGTTAAATTGCTATATTCCTCTCCTGTAGCAAGCATAAGAGTAAATGGTGGACACTCTGATAAGTTCTCGCTTGATAGGGGGACCAGACAGGGTTGCCCTCTCTCCCCATTGCTGTTCGCATTGGCAATAGAACCGCTTGCAGCTTATATACGAGAAGAGGCAGGGGTGAAAGGATTTGTGTATGGACCTATGGAGGAGAAGATAGCCCTATATGCTGATGACATCTTATTGTTTTTACAGGATCCTACTGAATCTCTCAGGTGTGCGGTAAAGGTAGTGGAAGGGTTTGGACAGATGTCAGGATTAAAGATAAATTGGGACAAATCGAATCTCATGATGGTAGATAAGGAGGAATGGGAGGAACGGGAGGACATTGGCTGCACCAAATTGAAAATAGTTTCACAATTTAAGTATTTGGGAATACAGATATCTCGTTCAATTACAGAATATCTTGAGTTGAATATGATGCCATTATTAGCCAAATTAAAGGATAAGGCACAGGCCTGGCGTAAATTGCCACTCTCGGTGGTGGGTAGAACAAACCTTGCCAAAATGATTATGATGCCGAAGCTCCTTTACGTGCTTCACAACTCACCAATATGGATTCAATGGGGGCTATTTCAAAGACTGAACTCATTATTCCGTGATCTGGTTTGGGGAGGGGGACAACCCAGATTAAAATAAGAAACCCTACAGAGACCAAAAGAGGAGGGGGGTTTGGCACTGCCGAATCCGTAGCTATATTTTTTGGCGGCTCAGGCACAACACATGAGGGGATGGGCATCGGAAGGTGGGTGGAATTCCAGTCAAAAGCTATTGGAATATATATTATGGGACGAAGTCCATTAGTAATCAGTTTGGAGGCAGGGGACATTGGTAGAGCAGGCGGGCGGTTCCCCACTCTGTGTCTACTACAAAAAATATGGTCTAGAATTAAAAAGCTGAGAGGGATTATAAGTATGACGATATACACGCCGGTATGGAAAAATGCAAAACTATGCGAAATATATAATTGGGTGACCAAAAAAGATGGGAGAACAGGGGTATACAATATTTGTCACAGCTCACGGTAAATGGTCAGTTGAAATCATTTGCTGCTCTGCAGGATGAATTTCAGATACCGGCAACGGATGGGTTTCTATATCTTAGGTTGCTACATGCATATAGGCAACAAGTGAAGCTAGGTAATCTTACCATACAGAAAGATATTGTTTTGGACTATGTCTGTATGGAGGGTGGATCTAAAGGAGTAATATCAACACTGTATGGAGATCTGTTACACGTGATGTTGCTGCGACACCCGATCACGGCAAGAGCCAAATGGGAATCTGAAATTGGAGAAATGGAAAATGAGGTTTGGGACAGTATCCTGGAGTATGGTCCAAAGCTTTCATTAAGTGAACCGGGAAGACTGTCGCAGCTATATCTTGTCCACAGAACATACAGGACTCCTGAATTTTTATACAAAATAGGGGTTAGAGACACATCTGAATGTTCAAGATGTAAACAGGGACAGGCGGGGATCCTACACATGATGTGGGACTGCCCTATGCTGCAGACGTTTTGGACGAATGTTATCACAGAGATTGAAAAACGATATGTGTGTGAGGTTCCGAGGGTGCCTCTGGTGTGCGTACTGGGGTACGTTGAAGAGATAAAAGTGACAAGCTGCCAAAAAATTGCAATTGCAAGATTATTATATCTGGCCAGGAAATTAATAGCGAGGTATTGGATCAGGACTGAGCTCCCGGGGGGAGCCGAGTATATTAAACAGGTGGATTACGTGATACGTATGGAGGAAGACATATACAACAGAAGGAGTGCAGCATTGATGTTTGAAAAAATATGGGAGCCATGGAGGAGATAGGGGGATAGTATAATCATACTGCTTTTTTTTCTGATTACCTCCCTTTCATTAACCAGATAATGGAGAAGTGAGACCTGACAACAGGTTTGACAAACGCTTTCTATTTTCCTCTTATTTGCTTTGAATATGGATGATATATGGAAACTGTTCAAGGAGTGGGGGGGAGGGATGGGGGTGTTGGGAGTGTTGGGAGGAGGGAGGGTATGTTCTTATGTTCCTGTTAATGGGAAGGGTGTTGTATATCACAAACAATAATCATCTCTTCATTGTCACTATGTTTTGAATATATTATTTGTAATTTTTTTACTCGATGATTTAATAAAAACTTATTTGATTAAAAAAAAAGGTCTCGAGTTGCCTGTCATACCCAGGGCCGCAGCATCCATGAGGCGACATGAAGTGTCAGCCTCAGGCGGCGAGCCCTGCTGGTAGACATGGGGCGGCATCTTCAGGAGCGCCTGGTGGTAGTGCGGCCCCCTGCAGATGCCGCTCCTACAGTCCTGGCCGCCGACGCTGCGACCAGGCTTGGCGTATCTGGGGCTGCTGGCGGGGCATCTGCCCCAGGCTCAGCAGACTCCTGCTGCAGCGCCAGCGGCCGCGGTCTCCAAACACCAAACATCCCCCCCTCCAGTGTGGCAGTGTGAGCTGTGTGAGCGGCAGCGGCCGCGGTCTCCAAACTCCAAACCTCCCCCCATGCGGCTGTGTGAGCCGGCTGTGTGAGCCGGCTTCATGCTTCACTGTGCCTCGCGCTGACAGGACCTGTGATGATGTCAAAGGATGGGAGGAGTCAGGCGGGTCACATGATCAGCTCCTCAGTATGCAGCCAGGACTCGACCATGGTGCTGGATGAGGTGAAGTTTATGTGTGGGGCTGAGGATTTACAGTGTAAATTAATGTAGCAGAGCTGTGTATGTATGAGGTATATGGAGTGGAGCTGAGTGTTCAAGGTGTACAGAGCGGAGGTGCGTGTGTATGAGGTGTATGGAGTGAAGCTGTGTATGTACGAGGTGTGCGGAGCGGAATCGTGTGTGTATGAGGTGTGCAGAGCGGAGCCGTGTGTGTATGAGGTGTACAGAGCGGAGCCCTGTGTGTACGAGGTGTACAGATTGGAGCCGTGTGTGTACAAGGTGTACGGAGCAGAGCCGTGTGTGTACGAGGTGTACAGAGTGGAGCCGTGTGTGTACGAGGTGTACAGAATGGAGCCGAGTGTGTACGAGGTGTACGGAGCAGAGCCGTGTGTGTACGAGGTGTACAGAGTGGAGCCGTGTGTGTACGAGGTGTACGGAGCAGAGCCGTGTGTGTACGAGGTGTACAGAGTGGAGCCGTGTGTGTACGAGGTGTACAGAGTGGAGCCGTGTGTGTACGAGGTGTACGGAGCAGAGCCGAGTGTGTATGAGGTGTACGGAGCAGAGCCGCGTGTGTACGAGGTGTACAGAGCGGAGGCGTGTGTGTACGAGGTGTATAGAGTGAAGCCACGTGTGTACATTGTGGAGCTGAGAGTGTACAAGGTGTACGGAGCGGAGCCGTGTGTGTACGAGGCGTACGGAGCAGAGCCGTGTGTGCTAGGCTTTCGCAGTGGAGCCCAGTGTGTACGAGGTGTACGAAGCGGCGCCATGTGTGTACGAAACGGAGCCACGTGTGTACGGTGTGTACAGAGCGAAGTCATATGTGTACGAGGTGTACAGAGCAGAGCCACATGTGTACAACGTGTACGGAGCAGAGCCGCTTGTGTACGAGGTGTATGGAGCAGAGCCGCTTGTGTACGAGGTGTATAGAGTGAAGCCACGTGTGTACATTGTGGAGCTGAGAGTGTACAAGGTGTACGGAGCGGAGCCGCGTGTGTACGAGACGTACGGAGCGAAGCCGAGTGTGTACGAAACGGAGCCACGTGTGTACGGTGTATACAGAGCGAAGTCATATGTGTACGAGGTGTACAGAGCAGAGCCACATGTGTACAACGTGTACGGAGCAGAGCCGCTTGTGTACGAGGTGTATGGAGCAGAGCCGCTTGTGTACGAGGTGTACGGAGCAGAGCCATGTGTGTACGAGTTGTACGGAGCAGAGCCGCTTGTGTACGAGGCGTACGTGGTGTACGGAGCTGAGTGTGTACTAGGTGTACGGAGCGGAGCCATGTGTGTACCAGTGGTGGCCCCCCGACCATGCCGCTCCTATAGTCCCGGCCGCCTCTGCCCGCAGCATTCTTCTCCCAAGTCCTTGCCGCCGCTGTCCACCCCTCTGCAGCTCAGCACGGCGGGGAACAATGATGTCATCACTTAGCGCCGCTGGGCTGAGACGTGCAGAGCGGCAGAGGAGATGCTGAGGAGAAGAGGTATTTACTTTTTATTTTTTTAATAGTTTTTTTTAGTGAGTACACTGATGGGAAACTATGTAATGTACAATATAATATAGGACAATGGGGGTGCAATATACTATATGGAGAACTATTGTGGCCCATTATATTATATGGAAGACTATGGGGGTGCATTATACTGTAAGGAAGGCTATAGGGGATGCATTATACTATATGGAGGACTATGAGGGTGCATTATACTATATGGTGGACTATGGATGTCCAATATGCTGTATGGAGAGCTATGGGGGTGCAGTATGCAATATGGGGGTGCATTCTGCTATATGGAGGACTGTGGGGGTTCATTATGCCATATGGAGGACTGTGGGGTGCATTATACTATTTGGAGGACTGTGGAGGTGCATTAATCTATATGGAGGACTGTGGGGGTGATTATTCTATATGGAGGACTGTGGGGCTGCATTATTCTATATGGAGGACTGTGGGGTGCATTATACTACATGGAGGAGTGTGGGGGTGCATTATTTTATATCAAGTACTGTGGGGGTGAATTGTTCTCTATGGAGTTCTGTGGGGGTGCAATATGCTATTTGGAGGACTACGGGGTGCAATATACTATATGGAGGACTGTGGGGGTGCGTTTTTCTATATCGAGTACTGTGGGAGTGCATTCTATTTTATAGAAGACTATGGGGGTGCATAATATATGGAGGAATGCGGTATACTATGTGGAATACTATGGGGGTGTATTATATTATATGGAGCAAATTATACTATATGGAAGCCATTATAATATTTGGAGGGCTCTGTGGGAGGCATGATAATACTTGGAGGCTACAAGGGAGCCTTTATACTTTATGAAGGGCTATTTGAGGGCTGTGTTGGGGCCATTATACTGTACATAGGTCCATTTTACTACATGGAGGGCTGGGCGGGGGTCATAGTTGGGGATCATGCTGTACTGGGGTAGTTGCAGGAGGTGCAGTAGGGTCATCATACTGTGCGTGTGGAGGAATGCACTGTGGGGGATCATACAGTGTTTGTGGGGCACTTTTTTTGGCATCACACTTTAGAGGGGCAATGAAAGGGGAATCTAGGGGCTTCAGTAGGAGGAAAATTACTTTGTAAAGGCTGACATATTGTGAGAGATGTACCTATGTGACCCAGCCAAATATTGCTTTTGTTGGGGGGTTGCCCAATTAGAACTTCTGCTATGGGGCCCTATGATTTCTATGATGCAGGATGCATTGTCCCTCTGCTGCAGGACTGATTGGCCATAACTTAGGCTGGTTTCAGATTTGCATTTGCGTCTGCATGCGCAGGGCATGCAAACGCAGGGCAAACGCTGCCATACTGATGTGAACGGAGTGGAGATACTCATCAGTATGGTGCTCGGCCAGCCAATCAGTAATCTCGACGGCGGCCGGGAGGCGGAGATCTGTGGCGGAGATCCTCCACCTCCCAGCCGCCGCTGACGAAATTTCAATGTGATCCGCAGCGTTCTCCTGCGCCGCCATGCGGAGGACAGTGCGGATCCATTGAGATCCATGCATTGTTTGTGCACTCGCGGGCACTTGCTGATAAAACAAGCACCTGTGAACGCACAAAAAATGCAACATGTTGCATTTGGAGGGCGGAGGAGGGCGTATAAATTATGCACATCCAAACGGAACTGTTCCCATGTTAAACATAGGAACGCAGCGTTTGGCTGCGTTCTGTTACGCTTGCGTTCCGAATGCAAATGTAAAACCACCCTTACACACCAGGTCCAGTGCTGCCCCTCGGTACATTCAGGCATCCAGCCATCTTTCTCCTGAGCAGCGGTTGGTCGGTGGTGCTCTTCCCCCTTCCTGCTCCCATATCCTTTGCTCAACCCAATAGGAAGGACCCTGTTATTAATTACATAAACATTCAAAAAGAGGAACTAATCTATGTAAGCACCACGATATATAGTATACAGGCCTGTGCCAACCACCAATATAATAATAGTACTCAAAGGGACCAAAGGACTTTTTTGGTGTATAATTAAGGCACCTACAACCTGGGAATACAAATATATGCTGTACAGAGTAACCCAAAGGAACCGCCACACAGGATCTGTAGAAAATGTATAAACTTTATTGAACACTAGATTATAACGACACACACATTTAAAACATAAGTAAAAGTAGTACACAGACTACAAATGAGGTGTGTGGGTACTGACCATGCTGCAAAATGGTCTAAATAGCGAGTAAAGTGCTACAGCCACATCTGGATTGCACCTAGTATTCACAGAGCCATAATGAATAAAGCATATATATGTCTGACAGACAATATAAATAACCTGATGTGACCAAAATTTAGAGACATCAACAAGAGGCCCAAGAATTTACAAATAACAGTGCATAGACAAGTGTGGCAATATATATTCAGTAATATAACCTGATAAATGTATCATCTCCAGTTGTGGTTTAGAGAGTCCATAGAGCTGAAAAAACCAGGGTCATCCTTAACTGAATCAGACCATATGCAGCAGAGAGTCAGGTGATGGAATGAGCCCCACGCGTTACGCCACCTGGCTTCCTCAGGGGTCATATATATGCTTTATTCATTATGGCTCTGTGAATACTAGGTGCAATCCAGATGTGGCTGTAGCACTTTACTCGCTATTTAGACCATTTTGCAGCATGGTCAGTACCCACACACCTCATTTGTAGTCTGTGTACTACTTTTACTTACGTTTTAAATGTGTGTGTCGTTATAATCTAGTGTTCAATAAAGTTTATACATTTTCTACAGATCCTGTGTGGCGGTTCCTTTGGGTTACTCTGTACAGCATATATTTGTATTCCCAGGTTGTAGGTGCCTTAATTATACACCAAAAAAGTCCTTTGGTCCCTTTGAGTATTAATTACATAAAGACAGCCCCGTGTGTGGCGCTTGTGATTGGCTAAGCAATTCGGGAGTAAGTGTGGTCTGTTGGATGGAGAAGAAGCGCCATTTTACCAACTTAGTGCAGTGGCGTTTTGTTGATGCTCAGACTGCAGGTCTTTACCTGTGTTGTGTGGAAGGTGCGGCATGGCGACTTGTCTGAATATTCAGTGCCAGGCAGCGGTCCAGAGTTTTGCAGGCGTGTGCCAGAGGTTGGCAATCAGTTCTGCCTGCAGGACCACGGCTCTGCCAGTTGTCATTATGTGTCTAAATGCTTGTGCCAAGCTGCCATTGCCATTAATGATCCTTGTTCTGGATTCTTCTGTGTGGTTCTTGTATGTGTGTGTGATGGCGCAGACATCTTTGTGTGGACATCTTTTTTTTCTGTTTCTGTAAACTAAAATGTCCACTATTTTGCTCATTTTTACAGGATAAATATAAATCTGTATGAACCAGATTTATTTTTATCAATTAAAAATTTTTTCTAGCGGGTGGAGGGGGGCGCCGTTTTGCAGTTCGCCTCAGGCAGCAGAGAGGCTAGATTCACCCCTGGTCATACCGGTACCTCACAGGATGAGATAGGGCGGGCAGCCAAGCTTAAGCAGCAGCAGGAGCCAAATTGCAAGCGCAGTAAGGGAGCCAAAGATCCGGTCAAGTGAGAATAACCCCAAGTTGCTCTCAAGACTCTGTGGACAGCTTTTACCATCTGCTCAAGTAAAGGACTGAGAAAACTACAAAACAGTGAGTCTGCCTATTCCTTGCGCCCGTTGCCCTGCATCCTACACATAGACTATCCACACTGCCCTGGGGATTGGCTTTACCCATGGAGAGCCGTCCCATCTCAGCTGCTACCCATCATCCCCGGAGGTTCTGCAGCAGCGGTGGTCCCCACTGACCACACACCACAGGTGACGTCACGACAACCTCCCCTCTACATATTCCCCTTTTTCAACTGATGCCCAGACAACAGGACCAGGTCACGACCCCCCGTGACTCACCAGTGACAGCAGCAGTGATCCGGTTCCTGAGTTCCCCACAGCCTGGGGGTGCCTCACTTATATCCTTGATCATATGATTGCTACTTCCAATAGGTGGCACTAGAGTTCAAGTCCTCATTAAAGAGGCAATTTGCATATTCTATTTCCCAGAGGAGCATGCAAGGCATTTAAGTCTCCTCATACTGGTATAACAGACCTGGTGTGTCGCTCTCCATAAGGAGAAATGTTATAGCTTGGAACAACACACACAAAAAAAAGGCAAAATGGGCATAATTTCACACAAAAGTCCAAAATTGGGCAGGACAAAATTGTTGTCACCCTTAACTTAATATTTGTTTGCACACCTTACGGAATAAATAATTTCAATCACTTCCGATAACCATCACCAACGTCTTACTCCTCTCTCCTGGAATTTTGGACTCTTCTTTATAAACTGCTCCAGGTCTCTTATATTTGAAGGTGTCTCCTCCCAACAGTAAGTTTAAGATGTTCAAGAAAAGGAAATTCCAGCATCCAGAGGAGAAGTATTTGAAAAATTAAAGTGTTTACTGTAAATCCATGGTACGGGTAAGGGCACATTGTCCTGACGCGTTTCAGCAAGAATTGCCTTAGTCGCGGAAATCTTGATGGGAGATGGACATTTTAATAGATTTACAATAAAAACTTTAATATTTCAAATACTCCTCCAGACGCCGGAATTTCCTTTTCTTGAATTTGTGTCAGACGTTTCTCTGCCATAATCTTGGCAGTTTCCATGCATCTGCTGTGATTCCATGGGAGTCCACCAACATACAATATCCAAAACAGCGTGCTCACACTGGTGTGTGCGGTCAGTGACCTTTCTGAAGACCGATGCCGCTCTCATATGGGAAGAGGACGCAGCACTTGTTTTTGGCCATCTTGCTGCGTAGTTTGGCTTTGCATATACCACCCGGTTAGGGATTCATAGAGGACTCTTTTATAAGGCTGAATTGACATACATCTTTTTCTAATTTGCAGAATTTTAAGATGTTGCCCACTTCAGAACTTTCCAAAAATTTGCCCGGTAAATACCCATTGCACCTGCAATGTTACTTGTTATTTGCTAACCTTGAGTCTATAAATGCCACCAGTCACCTCCCTGACAGCATGGCTGGACGCTGGTGTCACAACCGCCCCCATGTGTGGGTTGTAGGTGATTGAGCACCGGTATACAGACACCTGTGTTGCCTCTCAGAGGAGCTAGCAGCCTGCTGTTGGTGCAATGGATGTTTTCCTGGACTGGACTCCGCATTGTCACCCAAAACCCTTTGTTAAGCTTCAGATTCATGATGCCTTGCAAGCAGTCAAGGCACACAGTGCCAGAGGCAAAAAAAACACCCCAAAACATCTTTGAACCTCCAACATATTTGACTGTTGGCCCTGTGTTCTTTTCTTCATAGGACTCATTTTGTTTTTGATGAACAGTAAAATGGTGTGCTTTATCAAAAAACTCCATCAGTCCACGAGAAGCTTTCTCAGAAAGATTTTGGCTTACTCATGTATATTTTAGCAAACTACATTCTAGCTTTTTTTTCTTCTCTGTCAGCAGTGGGGTGCTCCTTGGTCTCCTACAATCTGATATCATTTCATTCAAATGTTGAAATATAGTTTGCTCTGACATTATTGTTGCCTGAGCCTGCAGGACAGCTTGAATTTATTTGAAAATTGATAAGGGCTACTTATCCCCCCATCCAGACTATCCTGCGTTGCAACCTTTCATCAATTTTTCTCTGCTGTCCACGTCCAATGAGATTAGCTACAGTGCCATGAGTTGTAATCCTCTTGATTGTGTTGCGCTCCGTGGACAAAGAAACGTCAAGATCTCTGGAAATGAACTTCTAACCTTGAGATTGTTTATATTTCTCAAGAATTTTAGTTCTCAAATCCTCAGACAGCTCTCTTCTCCTCTTTCTCTTCTCCGTGCTTGCTTAATGTGGCACACACAGACACACAATGCAAAGATTAAATCAGCCTCCCCCTTTTATCTGGTTTCAGGTGTGATTTACACATTGCCCACACCTGTTACTTGTCACAGGATAATTTGAATCACCATCACATACGTGAAACAAAGTTATTTATGCACAAATGTGGAATAATGTCCCCGCTTTGGGTGTTTTTGGTGAAATTAAGTCCAATTTGTCTTTTTTTGTGTCGTTTCAATGGGCACAAAGGACATAAATATAAATTGGCAATAAAAATTAGAGAACAACACACAATTTCCTTAATGTGCACTTGTGTTGTTCTATGTAAAAATATCCTAACCTGAGTATAATAGCAGTTTATTTCATCAATCTAAAGCACAGAATCAAATGTAAATGAGATACATGAAAAAGACACTGATCAAAATTAGAGAACACTTTCAGATTCCTGCAAGTTATTGGTGTTAATCTGGCACCTGGTGTTAATTTTCTTAACGATCTGACAAACCCTATTTAACTGGCAGCCTCACTTAGCAAAAATGGTGTGCCGTTCCAAAGTGATTAAAATCCTACGGCAGCAGGTTGTCCAGATGAAGGCCAAAGGTGGTAACCCTATTAGCCATAGCAACAGAAATTGGTCATGCCAAGTCTGTGATTTTTAGAATATTGCATCTTTACAACATCACAAATTCCTTCAAGTCCCCCAAGAAGGCTGGTCGCCCTCGAAAGACAAATCCAAGATAATGCGGAGAATGTCCATGGGTAATCCTTTCAACACTGCAGCTAGATTAGCTCGCCAGTTTAGCACTGAACAGGGTAAGGATCTGTCTCATCATACAGTGTTAAAATGTTTAAGAGCATTTGGACTGAAAGCCAACTCTGCAGTGACCAAACCTCCTATTATCAGAAAGAATCAAAAGGCTAGACTCACCTTTGGTGAGGAGCATGTTCTGGTGACAGAGGTGAAGTAGTCCACAGTTCCTTTTAGTGATGAAAGCAAGTATAATTTATTTGCGTATGATGGAAAACATTATGTTCGTCAACAAACTGGGGAAAGACTGAACCCAACGTGTGTAAAGAAGTCAATGAAAGGTGGTGAAGGAAGTGTCATGGTTTGGGGAATGTTTTTTGCTGCAGGGATTGAACCTCTCATATAGATACATGGCAGAGTGAATGCAAGTGTGTATCAGAACCTTCTTCAACAACACGTGGTTCCATACTTGTCTTCAGCACTCAATCAGTCAGCAGTTGTCATGCAGGACAATGCCCCCTGTTACACAGCAAAAAGGATAAAGCAGTTCTTTGAAACAGAAAACATTGAAACAATTAAATGACCGTCCAAAGTCCTGATCTAAACCCAATAGAAAACCTCCGGAAAATCCTTGGTGACAAAGTTATGGCCAAGAAACCCACAACAGTCACAGAACTGTGGAAGAGACTGAAAGAAGAGTGAACCAAAATCACATCAGAGCAGTGTGAGAGACTACTGATGTCCTGTGGCCACAGATGTGCTGAAGTCATTCACAGCAAAGGCCTGTACAAAGCAAAGGCCTGTACTCTGTCTACTGATTGGTGACTGTTGTAACCTTCACAACATTTAGTTTTAGTATTTCTCTGTCTACAGTCATTGCTTTTCTCTAATGATGATCATCACATTTTGTGTAAAATAAGGGTTTTAAGTTGATAAAGTTTAGTTATTTTGGATAACCCTGTTCTAGTGGCATGGTGTATCTGTGGCGCCCCTGTGACTAGGCGCCACAGGGTAGAATTGCACTTTAATAATAATGTGTTAACCCTGTAAAGTTGCCAGTTCAAGGTTCATCTTATGGAGTCTGTTTTACACCCACTTAGGACCACACCACTTAGAATAGAGGGTCCGGTAATTTAGTAGGTCCCAAAAGGGTGGGGGTGGAGCCTAGGATAGAGTAGTGGGAGGGAAAGCTTTGTTTTGGTCAGTTAGTGCTGGGAAGGTAGCCAGCTAGGTCTAGCCTGACAGCAACACTACAGAGAGAAACCCAACCTTTACGGGGGAAACCAGGCAGAGGGCAATGGACCAGGATTGGTTAGAGCCGGCTGGTCACGTTGGGGAAGCATCAGCAGTGCGGGTAGCCGAAGCAGTTGGACGTTTATCTCCGGCTGCCGACCGACAAGCTGCAGGCCCATCACTAAACGGGTTGCTGACAGCACCACAGGGTACCTCGCCCCTCAGGACCACATTAAATCCAAGGTCACAGGGGTAACGGCCCGAGTACCGACATCAGGGGAGTGTCTGGTCTCCTCTAAATTCGGGAAAGGACACCCGTGCCCCACCTTAGGAGATCAAATGACTGGCGGAAGAGCTCTGCGAGGGTGGTAGACGTGAGGAAGAATAAGTTAAGCCCAGAAAGCCATAGAAGGAAGAACATCTAGAGACCCCATAACGGGTAACCTGGAACTGGTGATTGACCCCTGATAAGTCAGACTGTACCGTATACCATCACCATCTGCCAGTACCATTAAAGTGGAGTTGAAGTTGATTTGGACTTGGTTTTCCTTATTGCGGTGCCCGAAGGGATCAGCATCACCAACACCTCAGCAGAAGGGTAAGAATTACAACACCAATCCTCACCACTACTGCCCTCCCTCACCATCTTCATTCACCGCTGCCCTGAAATAATAGCTCCACCTGTAGGGAGCTGTCCCACACTCTGCTGCACCCACCATCAACTCAGCGGCCGGCTTGCAGCATTGGTACCTATATTACTGGGAACTACAGGTGGCGTCACGATCCCCTGTAAATGCTCCCTTCTCCCCCCCACCATCTACTTCAAACGATAACCATGGCACGGAACCGGGATCCCGACCACCCGTGATCTCCCCATCCAAGCAGCCATCAGTCCCGGTGTCCGAGTACCCCTAGCTCTGGTCACATCATATTCCCCTACACAAAAAACACCAAATGTTCATCAATGTAGATTACAATCTATCTGAAATAAATCAAGTGATTGTACATTGTTCTTTAATTTTGAGTATATGTATGAAAAAATATATGTCATTGAAAACATTATCTGCGAGAAATACTTGTTTTTCTGTAAAACTTTCAAGGGAGCAAACACTTATTGTCATGACTGTATTTCACCTGCTGTATGAGTACATACCGTGTTTCCCCGAAAGTAAGACACTGTCTTACATTTTTTTTACCCCGAAAAGTCCCACTATGTCTTACTTTCGGGTATGTCTTATATTGGGAAAATAAATGTCGATTTTTGTTTTAACCATAAAATACAGCCCCCAGCAGTGTGGTATACAGCAACCTCCCCAGTGGTATATACAGGCCCCAGTGGTGTATACAGCTGCAGCCCCCAGTGGTGTATACAGCTGCAGCCCCCAGTGGTGTATACAGCTGCAGCCCCCAGTGGTGTACACAGCTGCAGCCCCCAGTGGTGTATACAGCAGCCCCCAGTGGTGTACACAGCAGCAGCCCCCAGTGTGTACACAGCTGCAGCCCCCAGTGGTGTATACAGCTGCAGCCCCCCTCCATGAGTATACAGGCGCCCCCCCCCCGCGCTGCCGCCAACCTGTAAAGTAAAATATCATTCTACTTATCCCCGCTGGTGTCCCGCTGGTGTCCCGCTGCCGTCACGCTCCTTCGCCTTCATCTGTCTTCCATCTCCGGTGCACAGACAATGACGTCAGTCTGTGCGCCGGAGAAGGAGGTCGGATAAAGCCGGATGAAGACGGAAGAGCGTGATGGCGGCGGGACAGCAGCGGGACACCAGCGGGACACCGGCGGGGATAAGTAGAATGATATTTTACTTTACAGGTTGGCGGCAGTGCGGGGGGGGGCGCCTGTATACTCATGGGGGGGGGGGGGGCTGCAGCTGTATATACCAGTAGGGCACCCCCGAAAGTAAGACACTGTCTTACTTTCGGGGTATGTCTTACATTACTCGACCCCCTAAAACCGGCACCATGCCTTACTTTCGGGGGCGCCCTACTTTCGGGGAAACACGGTAGATCTTTCTACATTTAGGTCTGCTATTATGACAAGGTGGCATCCTCTATTTTTAGAGCAGGGGTCTCCAACCTTTCGTACCTAGAGAGCCACATTCAGCTTTGAGAGTTGGTCGAGAACCACATTGCAGTTGATGATGTTGTCATAGCCAATCTACCAGCAGAAAACAACTGGAAACGAATGTGTAGAACTTCAACAATGCAGTGAAACTTGAATTCTTCCAACTTATAGTTTAGGGTCAAATCTGTCAACTACATGTTTTCTGCCAGGTTTTCAAAATCTGGGTTGGAACTAGTGACAGCCATACACGTGCTGTCATCCAGGTGTTCATCTGTCAAGCGAGTTCTGTATTTACATTTTAATATTTTCAGAGCTTAAAAACCTGATTCATAAAGATATGTTGATCAAAATCAGACATTCAGTTGTTGTGAAATACATCTCAAAAGAGGGTACTTGCGGCAATCAACTAATCTTTAAATGTTCTCCTCCTGACACCTGGAATTGAGCTGCAGATCAGTGTTCAATGTTCTAATCTCATTTTTAAATTGAGAGGTGTCCATATGAAAAAAAGCTGCAATTTCTGCTGAAATTACAGAAAATAAATGGATTGGCCATAAATTAAGCTATGGCTTCAACAGCATGAAACTCTGTAAAACTTTCCTCAATTTCTTTGGTAAGCTTTTCACAACTATCAGAATGGACATTTTTTTCGAATGGAGTTTTCGCAAACTGGGGAAGTGATGAAACTCACCTATTTGTAGCAGAGTCTGCCTCAATTTTAGCTTTTGTGTAAAAGCATTCACTTCCCCAATCATTTCAGTTGTTTTGTCTTTACCACGGAGCTCAGTTGAGGTAATTTAATTTTCATGGTATATCAGTTACAGTAATAATGCCAGGTCTGTCTGCTGCTGGGAAATGTCTGAGATGTCAGCACCGAGGTCACCGTTCAGTCCTAAGAACTGAATAGTTTCTGGTGAAAAGCTCTGGAAATGTTCTAACAGTTTCCCTCTGCCCAGCCAATGTACTTCAGTGTACAACAGAAGGTCATTGTACTGGCTATCAAGCCCTTCAAGACTTAAAAAGTCCATGCTGCGCTGCGGTGACCAGCTCACATAGAGTTCACAATCTTTACTACTACTGATACTTTCAGAAC
>JARQOC010000005.1:82757251-82782127 GCA_033576535.1 Allobates femoralis
GCCAAGAGATTCCAGAATCTGTAGCAAGAGGGAATGGTCTACAGTGTCAAAGGTGGAAGATAGGTCAAGGAGGAGGAGGACGCTCTTGGTGGTTAGTAGGTCGTTGGTGAGTTTGCTTAGGGCTGATTCGGTGGAGTGATGAGATCGGAAGCCGGATTGTAGGCAGTCAAAGAGGGAGCAGGAGGAGAGGTGGGAGGACAGTTCAAGATTGACATGTTGTTCTAGTAGTTTTGAGGCGAAAGGGAGAAGACATATGGGACGATAGTTAGAAACAGATGATGGGTCGAGGGATGGCTTTTAGAGGATGGATGTGATCACGGCGTGTTTGAAGGATGAGGGGAAGATGCCAGTAGTGAGTGATAAATTGAAGAGATGGGTTAGGGTTAGGATAAGGACTGTGACGAGGTTCAGGATGAGGTGGGAGGGGAGTGGGTCGAGGGCGCAGGTGTTGAGGTGTGATCTTGACAGAAGTGAGGAGAGTTGATCTTCAGTCATAGTGGAAAAGCTTCCTTTGGACAGAGAGGGCTGGCTGGCAATGGGGAAGGGCTGAGGGGACAGTAGGTGAAAGTGTTTTCTGATGTTATGGATCTTGTATTTGAAGAAAGAGGCGAATTCATCGGCACAGATGAGAGGAGAGGGAGGAGGTGCAGGGGGACGGAGTAGAGAGTTGAAAATTTTGAATAGTTGTTTGGGCTTGTGGGACAGGGCGGCTATTAGAGATGTGAAGTAGGCTTGTTTTGCAGCGGTGAATGCGGCCTTGAAGTTAGTGAGGGACTATTTGTAAATGCGAAATGCACCGCGGAATGGGATCTCTTTCATCTCTGCTCGGCCGCCCTGGATGCCCGAAGCAGTTCTTTAGTGAGGCTGGTGAGACAGGATTGCCTGTGAGTGCAGGTGTAATGGATAATAGCTTCTGAAGAGCCATTTTGTGCTCTTGTATGTAAGTCTTGAACTCAATGTAAATATCTCCTCCTCCTGTTCTCTTCTGCTATCAAATCTTTCTTTGCACTCGTCTTCAAAAACCATTCGTATACAAAAGTTGAGAGTTGTCCAATGCATCCAGTGATTCGTCAGACTCTTCTAAATCTCTCTTCAGCTGGTGACGTATATCTTCATACATGGATTCAGTTCTATGGGTTATGGTGTTTTCAGACGATTGGAGGCTTTTTTAGCAGACATAGTTTCTGAATTGTTTTTAGAATCTTGGAATAGTGAATATGCAGCTGCAAGCATGGCATGATTAACCATATCTCCATCCTCAAATATGTTATTGCTTTGGGCAAGAATATGTGCAACTTTAAAGGATGCAACTGTATCTGCTTTATATTGAGCAGCTTTTTAAATACAGCTTGTTG
Source organism: Allobates femoralis (assembly GCA_033576535.1). Lineage (NCBI taxonomy): Eukaryota > Metazoa > Chordata > Amphibia > Anura > Aromobatidae > Allobates > Allobates femoralis. Next base: position 82,758,607 of record JARQOC010000005.1, read on the forward strand.
AGCAGTCAGAGCACACTTCAGTTCTTTGACTTTTATCTTTCATATATTAGTTCCCTTTGGACATCACTGATCAGGGGCGTATCTAGGGGGGGGTGCAGCCGGACCTTTTGCCCCGGGCGCCACTCAGCGGGGGGCGCTGGCGCCACCATCAGGTCAGGTGTCCGGCGGTGGCACTGCAGCGCCGGCGCTAATCTCCTCCGCCCCGCCCTGCATATTGTGCACAGGCGGTACTGCGCGTGCGCAACCCCTGCCCCCTGGCAGCAGTTCCCACTTTTTCCCCCCCGGGTCACATCGCGCCGCCCGCAGTGAGTGCGCGGCGCGCGTACAGTGGGAGAGAGAAGAAGAGGTGCTGCTGCAGCCTGCCTGCCTCCTCCTGAGTCCTGACTGAGCCGTCCGGTCCGCCCAATAAAGTAACCTACACACACAGGCGAGTGAGCGGGCGGGCGGGGAGGGGGGGGGGGTTTGTGCCTGTCCCGGGCTGGGAGTCAGGAGAGAGAGTTATGAGGTGTGTATATATATGTATACATCAGGAGCAGTCACACACTAAGAAGTATTATACCTCATAGTGTGTGCCTGCCTGGTGATGTATAGATATATACACCTCATAGTGTGTGCCTGCCTGGTGATGTATACATATATATACCTGAGGTATATATATGTATATATCAGGCAGGCACACACACTATGAGGTGTATATATGTATACATCAGGCAGGCACACACACTATGAGGTGTATATATGTATACATCAGGCAGGCACACACACTATGAGGTGTATATATGTATACATCAGGCAGGCACACACACTATGAGGTGTTATATATCATATATACACCTCATAGTGTGTGTGTCTGCCTGATGTATACATATATATACCGGAGGTATATATATGTATACATCAGGCAGGCACACTATGCCTCATCAAATAAAAATTGGCGATGGCGGGTGTGATGGGGGGTGGGGAGTGGGGGCGCCAAAATAAATCCTTGCCCCGGGTGCCAGAAGACCTAGTTACACCTCTGTCACTGATTATACTTCTTCCCGGCATCCCGGACAGCCCTGGACCGGATCACGCCGCAGTGTGAAGCGGCCCTAAGAGAGACACGAAAATTAGTCTTACCAGTGTCCAAATAGCACAAGTAGATGAGCACTACCCACTGTAATAAATACTTACTTTCTTAGGCTGGCTTCACATTAGCGTTCCCCTCCGCAGCGTTCTGCGGAGGGGAATCGCCATCTGTGCGCAGCGGCCGCCAGCTGCTATCTCGTCCGCACCAGGGACATGACATGTTGCGTCCCTGGTGCGGGCGAGAGTGTGTGATTTGTGCGCAGGATATGGGAGTGAATGGGTGCACACGGTCATGCACTGTCAAGCGCAGCACCGTGCGCTCACATAATAAAGATAGGAGCTCGCGGCCGCTGCGGTCACATTGCGGACCCCTCCGCAGCGCTCAATGCCAAGGATAAAAGGGGTTTTATCCAAGAAAAAAAGAAATACAAATGATCACATGTGCTTACCTCGGTGGATGTAATGAGGCATATAAATGACGGCTTCTACAGGCCCACAGGCCCAAAGAGCCAGTAAATATGAGAGAAGGTTATTCTGTGCTGCCAGTCACTGATGATGCTGTGTGTCATCCCAAAAAACATAGTTTATTAATTCAACACATTTCGAAGCTGCCTCACTTTTTCAATAGTAAAAAAATATTGTGTTTTTTCTATTCCCTGATCAAGAAATGAGGCAGAATCTAAACGCATTGAATTAATAAACCACATGTTTTGGAATAATGCACTGCATCATTATTGACTAACAATGCAGAATAGCCACTAATCATCGTTCTCTCCTTTTGTGGGCTTACTGCTGTATACTGGGGGCTGATGCGGCCTCCTGCTGTATACTGGGGCCGGGGGGCCTCCTGCTCTATACTTGGGGTTGTGTGCGGCCTCCTGCTGTATACTGGGGGCTGTGTGCGGCCTTCTGCTGTATACTGGGGGCTGTGTGTGGCCTTCTGCTTTATGCTGGGGGATGTGTGCAGCCTCCTGCTGTATACTGGGGGCCGTGGGGCCTCCTGCTCTATACTTGGGGCTGTGTGCGGCCTCCTGCTCTATACTTGGGGCTGTGTGCGGCCTCCTGCTCTATACTGGGGGCTGTGTGCGGCCTTCTGCTGTATACTGGGGGCTGTGTGTGGCCTTCTGCTGTATAATGGGGGCTGTGTGCGACCTCCTGCTGTATACTGGGGGCTGTGTGGAATAACCAGTAATCGTCCTTCTCTCCTTTTGTGTTTTTGGTGAGCCAAAGACATAGAAAAACCTAGAGAAGGCACAAATAATAACATGCAGATTTTCATTTTCAGCCTATCCTTAAGTATTACACATTGTCATTCAAACAGTTGGCAGGTAGCGGGGTGCAATAGGAGGTTGGGGACATATACTGATTTGCAAAATATAGGGCAATTAATATGTTTGAGGAAGATAATACTGATCAACCATCATGTGACATTCTTTCCTAGATTTGGTTGTGACCCTCACACATTTGTAACTTTACTTTGGTTTCAGATGAAGGCAGATCACATTGTTTAAATTAAAGGGACTCTATCACCACTTAATGACAGTTCAATATAAGTCCAGCTGCTCAGTACTTCATAATGGTATGTCCAATCATTTACATACACCTTCTCACCTGCTTGTCTTTCCTCTATCTCTGCCTCCTCTTCTTTGATTGACAACTCTAGCTTCATAGAGACAGAAAAAAGGGGAAATAGATGGAAAAGAAGCAGATGGGTAGGTGTATTTAAGTAATTGCTATGAACTATTGCTTGCCCTGCAGTTAGTCTCAGGACAAGCTTCCTATCTTATAAACACTCTCCATATGATGACTTATATCCTACATACCATTACTGTACCCATTGCGACTAACAAACTAAATTCCTTATCAATATGTTTTTGGAGTGGGGTGGGGGGAACACATGCAAACATGGGGAGAACATATAAACTACTTGCAGATTTTGTCCTTGGTGGAACTTGAACCCAGGACCCCAGCATTGCAAAGAACAGTGCTAACCACTAAACCACTGTAAAGTGTTAACCAATGAGCCACCTTTGCATCCTATAGAATGTCATCAGCACCAACTGCCTCCTCCTATCTCCCTAATGGGAAAGTCTGTCCTCACTGAATACAGATTTTATCCATAAATGTAAAGTGAAAGTACAAACCAAATTTCTTTGGAAAAAATGTACTAAAATATTGCTTACTTTCAGCGGCACTACTGACTGATTTATTACATAAAAATGGAAACATCGGTTACTTTTTAAGAACTCTGCTATCATTTGAATGTACTGTTAATGACGCTCTGCAGTAATTCGTAGAAAGTACATTTTATAAACTGGAGTTCTTTCCTTATTCATTCAAGGATTCTCAAGTCCAGAAACATATACACACTTGCGCACACATGAACACACACACCAGTTTTCACAGATGTTTAGGGTCACTGTAGCAAACACACTCACACATGCATGCACACACATGCTCACATGCACACACATGAACACACGCACACATGGACACACACACGCACACATGCACACACATGAACACACACACGCACACACGCACACATGGACACACACATACCCACACACACATACTCGTTTAAGTGCTTTAGGGGGACACCTGACTGGAACATGTATTGTGGGGACTACCTTTCCCTGCAGTGATATTAACAAGGCAATCAGATAGGAATATTTAAGTGCAATGTGTAATTACAGTTATCACTTGAGCTAATCAATATTGCTTAAAATAAGGAACCTGACTTTTACTATCCTTGTGAGGACCGTTTCATGAACAATGACCATCTGAGGACATCTGTAAATACACACATCTCAGGGTTTTAACCACCTGGGGACTAAGATATTTTTCTGCTGTTAGGTCACTAACAATGGAGGTCTATAGGAGAAATTACATTTAAGGCTCGCCCACACAAGAGTATTTGCCCGTCTGTGCAGTGTCCGCAAATAGGGACCAAAGCTTTGGTCTCTAATTGCGGACACTGCACAGACGGGCAAATACATTCGTATGGGAGAGTCCTAACTTATTGAAAAAAAATCACCACACCAAGACCATGCTGTTTTTTTTAAACAAACTTCCAATTACCCAAGAAATACAAAGTGAGAAAATGCTCCATCTACAATGCTTTTCATTTTGTGGTTATTATACCTTCCCTGTTCAGTTCTAGCCAATCTGTCAGCAGCATTTTTCTGCGAAAAAAAACAGGTATAAACATTTAATGATCTGTTTGAGAACAAAGATACACCACAAGATACACCAGAGCACTTTATGACATCCTTTGTGACTAAGTACAGCATACGCCACACAGCCATCAAAGCAATTCTGAAAAAGCATTGGGACATTATGAGGCAGGAAGAGGCAGGGTGCTTTGAATGTGGGAAATAAAGTGTGGATGTGGTGAATGTCCCCACTTGATCCATGACCTGAAATGTGTGTGAGTATGTCCCCACGAGCACCGTGACCTGAAAGGAAGAGGCAGGGTGCTTTGAATGTTGGTTATGAAGTCTGGATGTGCTGAATGTCCCCACTTGGTGCATGACCTGAAATGTGTGTGAGTATGTCCCCATGAGCACCGTGACCTGAAAGGAAGAGGCTGGGTGCTTTGAATGTTGGTTATGAAGTCTGGATGTGGTGAATGTCCCCACTTGGTGCATGACCTGAAGTATGTGTGAGTATGTCCCCATGAGCACTGTGACCTGAAAGGAAGAGGCAGGGTGCTTTGAATGTTGGTTATGAAGTCTGGATGTGGTGAATGTCCCCACTTGGTGCATGACCTGAAGTATGTGTGAGTATGTCCCCACTTGGTGCATGACCTGAAGTATGTGTGTGAATATGTCCCCACGAGCACCGTGATCTGAAAGGAAGAGGCAGGGTGCTTTGAATGTTGGTTATGAAGTCTGGATGTGGTGAATGTCCCCACTTGATCCATGACCTGAAGTATGTGTGAGTATGTCCCCACTTGGTGCATGACCTGAAATGTGTGTGAATATGCCCCTTTTGAGCACTGTGATCTGAAAGGAAGAGGCAGGGTGCTTTGAATGTTGGTTATGAAGTCTGGATGTGGTGAATGTCCCCACTTGATCCATGACCTGAAGTATGTGTGAGTATGTCCCCACTTGGTGCATGACCTGAAATGTGTGTGACTATGTCCCCATGAGCACTGTGACCTGAAAGGAAGAGGCAGGGTGCTTTGAATGTTGATTATGAAATCTGGATGTGGTGAATGTCCCCACTTGGTGCATGACCTGAAATTTGTGTGAATATGTCCCCACGAGCACCGTGATCTGAAAGGAAGAGGCAGGGTGCTTTGAATGTTGGTTATGAAGTCTGGATGTGGTGAATGTCCCCACTTGGTGCATGACCTGAAGTATGTGTGAGTATGTCCCCACTTGGTGCATGACCTGAAGTATGTGTGAGTATGTCCCCATGAGCACTGTGACCTGAAAGGAAGAGGCAGGGTGCTTTGAATGTTGGTTAAGAAGTCTGGATGTGGTGAATGTCCCCACTTGGTGCATGACCTGAAATGTGTGTGACTATGTCCCCATGAGCACTGTGACCTGAAAGGAAGAGGCAGGGTGCTTTGAATGTTGATTATGAAATCTGGATGTGGTGAATGTCCCCACTTGGTGCATGACCTGAAATGTGTGTGAGTATGTCCCCACGAGCACCGTGACCTGAAAGGAAGAGGCAGGGTGCTTTGAATGTTGGAAATGAAGTCTGGATGTGGTGAATGTCCCCACTTGGTGCATGACCTGAAATGTGTGTGAGTATGTCCCCACGAGCACCGTGACCTGAAAGGAAGAGGCAGGGTGCTTTGAATGTTGGTTATGAAGTCTGGATGTGGTGAATGTCCCCACTTGGTGCATGACCTGAAGTATGTGTGTGAATATGTCCCCACGAGCACCGTGACCTGAAAGGAAGAGGCAGGGTGCTTTGAATGTTGGTTATGAAGTCTGGATGTGGTGAATGTCCCCACTTGGTGCATGACCTGAAGTATGTGTGTGAATATGTCCCCACGAGCACTGTGATCTGAAAGGAAGAGGCAGGGTGCTTTGAATGTTGGTTATGAAGTCTGGATGTGGTGAATGTCCCCACTTGATCCATGACCTGAAATGTGTGTGACTATGTCCCCATGAGCACTGTGACCTGAAAGGAAGAGGCAGGGTGCTTTGAATGTTGGAAATGAAGTCTGGATGTGGTGAATGTCTCCACTTGGTGCATGACCTGAAATGTGTGTGAGTATGTCCCCACGAGCACCGTGACCTGAAAGGAAGAGGCAGGGTGCTTTGAATGTTGGTTATGAAGTCTGGATGTGGTGAATGTCCCCACTTGGTGCATGACCTGAAGTATGTGTGAGTATGTCACCACTTGGTGCATGACCTTGTTGTGGAAATATCTATGAATTCACTAGATAGATAAGTTCTATAGTTCTAAAGTATTGTTCAATGTGTAGTCAAGTCTCTTATTAGATGTCTAGAAGACTGTGACCTTTAACTCTGCTTTCTCTAAACACAAAGTGTTCAGCACATTCTGTAATGTCCTAAGTAGTCTATCTATATTGCCTATGTGGCTATCCTTGGACATTAAGACCCAGGATAAGTTGAAGTATAAACACTTATTAGTATACTTGTTAACCAGTTTTCTGTCTAACCATATCATTTTCTTAGTAATTTCTTTGTCCAATACTGCCTCCAAAGGTAGGATGCTGCATTGGTATTGTGTACTCATAACTAAACTGAAATTCGTTGAAATGGAGCCCACATGACGAATATAACCCATGTTTATATATACTAACCAATTATCTTCTGTAAATTAACAGATGTTTTGTTACCTCACCATGTGACATAATTGGAGGTATTTAACCTCGTCCATTGTAATTATACAATACAACCTTTTCCAAAACTCTACGACATTGTGTGGCGTAGATTTATTGGGCTCGCAAGCAAAGGGTAATGATAATTGCGGACACGAGTTATCCAAGCATGGAGATATACCTTTAAAGCATAGGTGTATATCTCCCATTATTTCCTTATCAACCTGAAATGTATACCTCCCTAACAAGTCCATTGTACTGTAGACAGTGAATGGGCTATCCTCTGGACATTACTCTTCTACAAACTCCACCAAACCATAAAGGTCTACACACAGTGTCGGTCTGGCTTGCCGGGGTACCGGGTAAACCCCCGGTGGGCCCGCCCCCTGCTACTGTTCCCGCTATCATTTAGCAAGTGTGCGCTGTCTGCGGTGGTGCCGCCACCGCCACCCGCAGTGCACACAGAACACAGCCACAACGCCTTCCGCTGTACTGGAGGATCACCCTGTGGCCCGACTTCCAGTCTCCCTGCTCAGCTTGTAGCACATAACGCTGTGTGCTCACATCAAGCTGCGCCGCTCCTCCATCACAAGAGGGGAGAGAAGCTGCGGAGGCATCTTCCTCATGTCGGCTCCATTATTGCACTATAAATGCTTTGCATACAGAGGTCGGGTGAGCAGGCTCAGGCTGCTGTGAGCCGCGCACAGGATGGGTCTCCTCTCTCCAGCCCCGGAAGTCTGTGTATAGGATGGGAGATGGGAGGGAGGCTCAGCACAGCCATCACCCCTGCTCTGCTCTCACTGCTCCCGGACTCTACAGCAGCGCCCCATCCTCCAGCACTGACCTGTACATGCAAATAGGAGAGTGCTGTAATCACAGGTGCCGGAGGAGACCAAGAGGAAGCAGACAGTAAAGAACTTGTGTCCTCTCCTGCTCTGCTGACTGTGAAGGTCTGCAGTCGGCACTGGCAGGAGGGGGAGGGGAGGCTCCACAATCACAAGATGTCAGACCTGAAGTGAGTACTGGAGATTCTTCCATTATGTCTGTATTCCACTACTACCCATGACTCTCCTCTCCTCCTCCACCAAAGCTGCACTCTCCTGTGTCCTGTCCTCCTCTCCTATCCCCTGCTAAAGGCTGCACTCTCCTGTCCTCCGCCAAAAGCTCCATTCTCCTGTCCTTCTCTGCTATCCTCTGCCAATGGCTGCACTGTCCTGTTCTCCTCTCTTCCACCAAAGGCTGCACTTTCCTGTCCTTCTTTCGTCCTCCAAAGTCTTCACTCTCCTGTACTCTTCTCGTCTCCTCTGACTAAAGCTCCACTCTCCTGACTTCCTCTTCTATCCTCAACACTCTCCTGGCCTCCTATCCTCTCCTCCACCAAATTCTGCACTTTACTGTCCTCCTCTCCTCCACCAAATGCTGCACTTTACTGTCCTCCTCTCCTCCACCAAATGCTGCACTTTACTGTCCTCCTCTCCTCCACCTAATGCTGCACTCTACTGGCCTCCTATCCTCTCCTCCTCCAAATGCTGCACTCTACTGTCATCCTATCCTCCACCAAAAGCTGCACTCTTCCTGTCCTCCTCTCCTTCTCCACCAAAGGCTGCACTCTCCTGGCCTCCTATCCTATGCCAAAGGCTGCACTGTCCTCCTCTCCTCCACCAAATCCTGCACTCTCTTGTCCTCCTGTCCTATCCTCCGCCAAAGGCTGCACTCTCCTGTCCTCCTCTTCTCTCCTCCACCAAAGGTTGCACTCTCCTGTCCTCCTCTCCTCCATCAAAGGCTCTATTCTCCTGTCCTCCTCTCCTCTACCAAAGGCTGCACTCTCCTGTCCTAATCTCCTCCACCAAAGGCTGCACTCTTCTGTCCTGCTCTCTTATCCTCCGCCAAAAGCTGCTCCTCCATATCCTCCTGTCTTATTCTCCGCCAAAGGCTGCACTCTCCTGTCCTCTCCTATCCTACGCCAAAAGCTGCACTCTCCTGTCCTCCTCTCCTATCTTCCGCCAAAGGCTGCACTCTCCTGTCCTCCTCTCCTATCTTCCACCAAAGGCTGCACTCTCCTGTCCTCCTCGCCTATCTTCCGCCAAAGGCTGCACTCTCCTGTCCTCCTCTCCTATCTTCCGCCAAAGGCTGCACTCCCCTGTCCTGCTCTCCTATCTTCTGCCAAAGGCTGCACTCTCCTGCCCTCTTCTTCTCCACCAAAGGCTGCACTCTCCTGTCCTCCTCTCTTTCACCAAAAGCTTCACTCTCCTGTCCTCCTCTCCTATCTTCTGCCAAAGGCTGCACTCTCTTGTCCTCCTCTCCTCTCCTCCTCCAAAGGCTCCAGTCTCCTGTCCTCTTCTCCTCCAAAGGCTGCACTCTCCTGTCCTCCTCTTTTCTCCTCCTCCAAAGGCTCCAGTCTCCTGTCCTCTTCTCCTCCAAAGGCTGCACTCTCCTGTCCTCCTCTTCTCTCCTCCGCCAAAGGTTGCACTCTCCTGTCCTCCTCTCCTCCATCAAAGGCTCTATTCTCCTGTCCTCCTCTCCTCCACCAAAGGCTGCACTCTCCTGTCCTCTCCTCCACCAAAGGCTGCACTCTTCTGTCCTGCTCTCTTATTCTCCGCCAAAAGCTGCTCTCCCATATCATCCTTTCTTATTCTCTGCCAAAGGCTGCACGCCCATGTCCTCCTCTCTTATCCTCCTCCAAAAGCTGCACTCCCTTATCCTCCTCTCCTATTCTCTGCCAAAGGCTGTTCTCTCCTGTCCTCTCCTATCCTCCACCAAAAGCTGCACTTTCCTGTCCTCCTCTCCTATCCTCCGCCAAAGGCTGCACTTCCTTGTCCTCCTCTCCTATCTTCTGCCAAAGGCTGCACTCTCCTGCCCTCCTCGCCTCCACCAAAGGCTGCACTCTCCTGTCCTCCTCACTTCCAAGAAAAGCTGTACTCTCCTGTCCTCCTCTTCTATCCTCTGCCAAAAGCTGCAGTCCCCTATCCTCCTCTCCTATCCTCTGCCAAAAGCTGCACTCCCCTATCCTCCTCTCTTATTCTCCGCCAAAGGCTGCACTCTCCTGTCCTCCTCTCTCATTCTCCGCCAAAGGCTGCTCTCTCCTGTCCTCCTCTCCTGTCCTCCACCAAAAGCTGCACTCCCCTATCCTCCTCTCTTATTCTCCGCCAAAGGCTGCACTCTCCTGTACTCCTCTTCTATCCTCCGCCAAAGGCTGCACTCTCCTGTCCTCCTCTCCTATCTTCCTGCAAAAGCTGCACTCTCCTGTCCTCCTCTCCTATCTTCCTGCAAAAGCTGCACTCTCCTGTTCTCCTCTCCTATCCTCTGGCAAAAGCTGCACTTTCCTGTCCTCCTGTCCTATCCTCTGCCAAAGGCTGCACTCTCCTGTCCTCTCTTCTCCTGATGATGATGACCTTACAATGCCTCCTGACTGCTGTCCTGTGTTGGTGACATCCTCATGGTGTTTCCTGTCAAGAGATCCAACAGTCTAATTTTTTGTGTGTATAAAGTGTCAATACAAATACACACACTACATCAATATATACTGTATATATATATATATATATATATATATACACAACTATAGTGTGTATCGGTGCATTTGTGGGAATAAGTCAATATTTGAATGCATTAACGTAATTAGTCTGATGTAAAAAAAACAACAGGTTTTAATTATGCTCCCTTGCGGGCGATGGGCATCGCCGGCCTTTTTGGCGCCTCCTTTCTTCTTGCGATCGCATCCTCCACCTCTGCTTCATGTGAGTGACGCATCCTACATCACCCGCACTCTGACCTCCATTGTGTTCCTGCGCATGCGCACTTCTCTCTACCCTGCTGAGGGCAAATCAGAGTATTGTAATGTTGCATGCACAGGAAAAGGTCAAAGAACACGCTACATGGGCTTAGCATGACAAAGAGAAGTGCGGAAGCGCAGGAGCACAATGGAGGTCAGTGTGTGGGTGAAGTAGGACGCGTCACTCACATAAAGCAGAGGAGGAGGATGCAATCGCAAGAAGAAAGGAGGCGCCGGACAAAGATGAGCGACACCCAGGGGAATATAATAAAACCTGTTTTTTTTACATTATACAGATCAGCTTGAGGACTTGCTATATTTTTCGCTTTTTAAGACGCACCGGATTCTAAAATGCCCCACAAATTTGGTACAAGGAAAAGAGGGAAAAAATATTATTTAATGTTAAATAGGGTCTGTCTTTTAATGCCAGTGTCCGTCTTATAATCAGTGTATATGCCCCCATCCTGTTGGTATATAGCAGCCCCCCCATCCTGTTGGTATATAGCAGCCCCCCCATCCTGTTGGTATATAGCAGCCCCCCATCCTGATGGTACATAGCAGCCCCTCATCCTGGTGGTACATAGCAGTACCCCCATCCTGGTGGCACTAGCAGCCCCTCATCCTGGACCCCCCATGGCATACTGTGAGTGGGTTGTGGGGGTGGAGCGGGGCTGCATGAGGCAGTTTCATGAATCCACAGAGGGTGGGGGCAAAGTCAGGAGCTGCGAGGGGGTCGCAACAGTTTCTAGTGGGCGCCGCCATTATCCATGTGCCAGCATGCATTGCTGAGCTGCAATTCGTGCTCTATTATCCATACGTCCAGAAAATGGCTGTGGAGGTGGCACATGTGCAGATCGAGATCTACGGCCATTTACTGGAAGTCCTGGACATTAGAACACAAATTGCAGCTTAGCAATGTATGCTGGGACATGGATAATGCGGCGCCCACTGGACACTGACACCCCCTCCCCCAGCAGCCCCAAGCTTCACCCCCCACCCACCGTGGACCTGTGAAACCTGCCTCCTGCACCCCGCTCCACCTCTGCAACCCCCTCAGTAAGATTTGTTTTAAAATTCAGATTTTAAGACTCTACCCCGTATTCCCCCCAATGTAAGGGGGAAAAAGTGTGTTTTATAATCCAAAAAATATGGAATATACAATATTCTAGAATGCTGTAAATAAGGGCTAACTAGTGGTGTCCGCAGCTTATAGGGGAAAACACTGCTGCCAGGTTCACTTTAATAAAAGTCAATCATTAAAGGGGTCCCATTTCAAAGATGCCTTCAAAACCTCAGGGTCCCAAAACACAAAAAACTAAGGTTTTCCTCTCTCTCTGCTCTTTGTAGATCAGCTGTCAAGTGACATTTGTAACGCTGCCATCAATCACTGGACTCAGCGCTTGATATAGATATCACAAACCACTGAGCTCAGTTATAACTTACAGTGCTGCAGACGTGCAGTCACCGCTGCAGACAATCAACAAAGGCCAAAGCCCTTCAGAAAAACACCTGTCCTGTTCTTGAAGACTCTTTCTATAGCAATATGCATAGAAGCTCGGCTATTTTCTTGAGTGTTTCACACTCCATGAACTCCACCTATGCTTCAGGTTACCTGCTGGATAGCCATTGAAGCTATTTTACCCTATGGTCGAACATCATAAAAAAGCCTGGATAGGTGTAGATTTTATCTCCTGGTTGCTCCAATCAAGTTTGGGTTAAACTGGCACCAGGTCTTCGTGGTGGATGTCCGTGTTTGTTTGGTCACCTGGGGCTGCTGTATCCTCCTCCCCGGATGTATACCTAATTTAGGTGAATTCTCCTGTGGCATTTTTTCAGACACCTTTCCTCAGAGAATGTAGTGGCAAGGCAAATCTATACAATATCTCCGTCTTCTAATGATCCTTGTATAGTAAGACAAGGTGAAACGCGTTAAACTGGGAGAAACCTATTCACCTTGGGTATGCAACTGTGCTGAATACAGACACCCCAGATGGGTAATACAATTTTGGACTGAGTTAAGTCCTACCTCTGAAAGATTGTCCCTATTGTATAACTCTGCTGCTCACCAAGATCTCCTGGCAGGGCCATATCTAGGGAGAGTCTTCGTGGAGTGGGGGCACCACGAACCTTAGGGTGTAAAAAACATCCATTGCAAGGTAGACAGCTATAGGGATAAAAAAGAGGTGTTCTGTATAACCGATGCAACTAATGGTTTTTATGCTGTATGTTTTCTTTGTTTTAACTTTTGGGTCCTTTAGACCTTTTTAAAGGAATTTAAATAAAGATTCTATTTACGGTATATAACTCCTTAAGTTGGTAATTATATATCTTGAAAAATGATGTCTGAGACTCCTAATAAATACGACAACATAAGTGTGAACCTAGCCTGAACATTAAAAATTACAGTGGGCCCCTAGAGTCAGTTCTACTGGTGGGCCCTAAGCACCCCAGTCCGACACTGTCTACACAGACTGTATAATGACCATCCATGTAAACTTAGCCCTATGCCCCATTTCCTCAAGATGCCTGGACCACCAGTGCAATAAGCCCCGGCACCTTGTGCAACCCCTATCCCGTTGTAGATTGTAAGCTCTTTTGAGCAGGGTCACCTTCATTTCTTGCTTTATTTATTGTATTTTTTTTTCACATTGATTCTATGCCTATTGTTTTGTATCCAATTATTGTACTTTATTTGTTCTCTATTGTAATTACTTACTGTATATTTTCTGTACTCTAACCCTACATTGTAAAGCGCTGCGGAATATGTTGGCGCTATATAAATAAAGCATTATTATTATTATTATTATTATACATCATACTTTACAGCTGTTTATACATTTCTCCTGCTACCCTGTGCTCATTACATTTTTGACAACAAGGGCTCAAACACACAGGCATCTGTCTTCAGTTTTTTTAGACGCTTTTTTGATATTGTCATTTAAACTGATGCTTTTAAAGAGCATTCAGCTTTTTCAGCTGCCCCTCTCACGTTAATAGGTGAGGAGAACAGGCTGCGCTTAAATGGCAAAGTGTGTGTGTGCTCCCATTGAAATCAATGGGACTGTAATACATGGCTTTTTTTGATAGTCAATTAAACGCGTCAGATACCTGTGTGTTCAAACACTGAATAAATACTTCTATTCATGCTTATTTTGGCCAAGAACTGATATGTGAAGAGAGGTGAATAAGGTACTGCAAGACACTTCTGTGGAACAATAATGGCCATGTGGATATTGATCTCACCAGGCCCTTAATTCACTTGATAGCTGTCATCAGTAGATAGGACACCTTCCATACACTGTATATTAAATGGGTGTCTGGTCTTTGTAGTGATACATTTAGTAATTTGTAGTTTTAGACACCCAATAAATGTCTTTAGATTGAATATTCTAACAAAGTAATATAATTATACCTTTTCTCTCCAAGGGAAACTACCATTGTATGTAATTTCTTCTCCAGGGTTGATGTCACTTATGGCAAAAAGGCACAAATGTGGCCTTTTTTCAACCATAACTTTCTTCATTTTGCAATTTGGGTTTTTATATTCATCATTAACTAATCTTCCTAATGAGTCATTGTCTTGGGATGCATCAGTGCTGATATAAAAGAAAAAAATGTACCTGAATCTTGACATGTAGAAATATCTGGTTGATTATAATATAACCAAGATAATACAAATGTATTTAAAGGGAGTCTGTCACTAGTTTTTTAGCGTGGACTTTTACTAAGATAGGTAAACCATGGAACAGTGGGCAGAGTGCAGAGGAAGGCAACATCTTATTTAATCTAAGCCAGGGGTCTCAAACTCCAGGCCTCGAGGGCCGCACACAGTCCAGGTTTTCAGGATTTTCTTAGAATTTGACAGTTGGTCATTTGATTACCAATTGTCAAATGCTATGGAAATCCTGAAAACCTGGACTGTGTGCGGCCCTCGAGGCCTGGAGTTTGAGACCCCTGATCTAAGTGTGGCGCCCCTGCGTACAGGTGGCCACAGAAGGGAACTGCAGCCAGGCAGTTAGGACATGCTAAACACTACACCCTCACAGCCCACATCCCCACGCATAGAGAGGGTTCACATCCAGCTCTGAGGTCGGAGACTATATGAGACCAGAAGGAGTGGTGGATGATGAGTGGGTTGGGCACACCAGAAGGTCAGGTGACTGACAGTATATAGAGAGGGGGAGGAGTAAAGGAAGTTAGTAGGCTGAAGTAGCTGAGAAGCAAAGACAAGGAGAAGCTGAGCTGAGCTGAGACAGAAAGACACATGCTGCCTGGAAGTGCCTAAGCTGAGGAGCGCTGACCCGTACTGAGCCAATGCGAGCCAGATGGGGGGGAAAAGCCCATCCAAGATGCTGAAACCACCAGGAGTGTGATAGACAGAGAAGGGACGGTGTAACCCGTGCCCTAGGCAGCAGCTGAAGCTACTAACAGCAGGTGGAGAAGCCCTCCTAGATATCTGAAGGCAACAGAGGAAGGAGCCTGGTAGTTTAATGCTGTGGACTACTGCAGGCTGGGCAACAGCAGAGTGTCAGCTCTGAAGGGGACCGACGATTCACCCGGTATCCCCAGATTCACTGACGGGGAGCTTTAGTTTCATGCTGGAGTTCCTAACCCAAAGAACAGGCAGCTCAGTGACACACTAGGACTCACAGAAGCCCGAGTCACCGCCATACTGTTCAGCGTCCGCATACACCCGTGTAAGACGGAGAGAGAGAGTAATAGCCCGGAAAGGCAGACTTAAAGACTGTGTGAGGGGTCACAAGGAGAGAGGAGCCTGGCTGCAGGGGAGAAGGGAACCCGGAAAGGGAGAACTGTAAATGTGCTGTAACAACTAACTTGTAAGCTGACTGAACTAAGTAAAGCTTTGGAAACCCTGCATTGCCTCCTGCCTGCTTCCATCTGCAGACCCTTCCTCCCTTACAGGCTTGGATCAGCACGACCTCAACCTGCAGAGCTACAGCCTGTCAGCACTGGAGAGATCCTTGCAGCTGCAAAGTAAGTGTGCTCCACTACACCAAACAGACTTTAACTCCTTACTGCCCCGGGGGATACAGTTCTCCCCACTGGAACTATACCATCCCCGCTGCCATTCCATCACCCCCGGAGGTTCTGCAGCAGCGGCGGCCCCATCGCTGGCCGCACCAAGTGGGTGGCGTCACCCGTGACATATCCCTTGTAAATAATCCCCCTTTTATTGTGCTGAGCCAGGGACACGGTCCGGACCAGGCCACCAGTGACATCCCCAGCAGCAGATCGGTCCGGTACCGAGTACCCCACGTCCCTTGGGGCTCCACAACCTGGCGTCACGAACAGGATCTACCCGGTCCAAAAGAATTGGACCTTGTGCGCCAAAAGAACTGTTTCTGGACTTTTCCCGCCAAAATCTGACTCTAATGGCGGCCATAGGGGACTAACGCCATGTGCAGGGGAGGCGTTCCTAAGACTCCCATCGTGGGCCGGTCCGGTCCAAGGCGCGAAGAGAAGGTCCCGCCCTGGCTCTCCTTAACTCCGGGAGAGCCAGCTGTCACTCTGAAAGAAGAGCCGCCGCCCCTAGACCCTCCTACCAAAGAGCTGGCGCGAACGAAGAAGAAGGAAATCGTCATCAGGAGGGGGCGGAGCAGGCAACCGGAAGAGAAGCAGTCGCCATTCAGAGACACGAGGACGGAAGCGGAGGACGCACTGAAGAGCGCTCTGTGCGAGAGACCACGAGTGATCCCGGAGGGCCCACAGATTGAACCAGTGGAGGAACCCGGCCGAGGAGAGACCCCGTGTGATCGTGCAGAGATGGCGGAAGGCGGAGAAGAGCGTCCTCGCATCCTAGACACCCGGAGGGGTGTATTGCGGCTGCTGCCCCCGAGGATGACACGGGTTCAGGAAGCTAATAGAACCCGGATCCAGATAGACATCGACCGCAGCCCGAACTACGAAGTCCGGCTACAGCGACCCGGCCGGGTCGAAGAGCACGGACGTGCCGCAAGCGACGCCGAAGGCCATACCGCGATACTAGTCGATGTATCCACCCCGCCAGCTATCCTTAACCAGACATGGAAAGAAGCTGATCCACTCGGAGCTTTGCCAGAAGGATTTCTGAAGCTGCCGCAGATGTTGCCTTGGAAGCAAGCAAAAGAAAGAATAGAAACGCAGGATCTGCATCCAGAAGGGAAGGCATCCCAGATGATCCAGAAGATGGAGAAGAAGGATCAGGAGTAAGATCCGTGTCCTGTATCAACAAGAACAGATGAAGAAACTGTAAGTGTGAGTGTACATTGCTCCTTATTGATCCCCCAACCTTACCTGAATGAATGTTAGCATTCCCCTGTCTGTGTTATGTGTTTTACCTGAACATTTAATATCATAGACAATGACATGATACGAACTTTCCTTGTAAATAGTTAAGCACACTTGTGTGCTCCCCTTTGGTTTTAAGACCAGATGCAAATGCGAAGTAATGCACGAACTCTGCATTTTGAACTTTGAAGCTGCTTTAGAGACTTTTGCACTTTTTGAGAATTTTTGAAAGTTTTAGCACTTTTTGAAAAGAAGAGAGATTTTATACTTTTATATGAAGCAATGTCTTATAATGTCTTTTACAGAGAAAAGAGGGTAATGATGAGTATATATACCCATGCACTTGTTTATAGTTAATGTAACGTTCCAAGAATCGTGCCTCCCGGAAGGGAAGAAACCAAGAATTCATAATGTTTATTGTTATATATAATATAAAAATGTTTTCAGGGTAACCAATGTCGAGCCGCGCGCGGACGCGCTGTTTAACTCCGGGAGAATGTGGCGCCCCTGCGTACAGGTGGCCACAGAAGGGAACTGCAGCCAGGCAGTTAGGACATGCTAAACACTACACCCTCACAGCCCACATCCCCACGCATAGAGAGGGTTCACATCCAGCTCTGAGGTCGGAGACTATATGAGACCAGAAGGAGTGGTGGATGATGAGTGGGTTGGGCACACCAGAAGGTCAGGTGACTGACAGTATATAGAGAGGGGGAGGAGTAAAGGAAGTTAGTAGGCTGAAGTAGCTGAGAAGCAAAGACAAGGAGAAGCTGAGCTGAGCTGAGACAGAAAGACACATGCTGCCTGGAAGTGCCTAAGCTGAGGAGCGCTGACCCGTACTGAGCCAATGCGAGCCAGATGGGGGGGAAAAGCCCATCCAAGATGCTGAAACCACCAGGAGTGTGATAGACAGAGAAGGGACGGTGTAACCCGTGCCCTAGGCAGCAGCTGAAGCTACTAACAGCAGGTGGAGAAGCCCTCCTAGATATCTGAAGGAAACAGAGGAAGGAGCCTGGTAGTTTAATGCTGTGGACTACTGCAGGCTGGGCAACAGCAGAGTGTCAGCTCTGAAGGGGACCGACGATTCACCCGGTATCCCCAGATTCACTGACGGGAGCTTTAGTTTCATGCTGGAGTTCCTAACCCAAAGAACAGGCAGCTCAGTGACACACTAGGACTCACAGAAGCCCGAGTCACCGCCATACTGTTCAGCGTCCGCATACACCCGTGTAAGACGGAGAGAGAGAGTAATAGCCCGGAAAGGCAGACTTAAAGACTGTGTGAGGGGTCACAAGGAGAGAGGAGCCTGGCTGCAGGGGAGAAGGGAACCCGGAAAGGGAGAACTGTAAATGTGCTGTAACAACTAACTTGTAAGCTGACTGAACTAAGTAAAGCTTTGGAAACCCTGCATTGCCTCCTGCCTGCTTCCATCTGCAGACCCTTCCTCCCTTACAGGCTTGGATCAGCACGACCTCAACCTGCAGAGCTACAGCCTGTCAGCACTGGAGAGATCCTTGCAGCTGCAAAGTAAGTGTGCTCCACTACACCAAACAGACTTTAACTCCTTACTGCCCCGGGGGATACAGTTCTCCCCACTGGAACTATACCATCCCCGCTGCCATTCCATCACCCCCGGAGGTTCTGCAGCAGCGGCGGCCCCATCGCTGGCCGCACCAAGTGGGTGGCGTCACCCGTGACATATCCCTTGTAAATAATCCCCCTTTTATTGTGCTGAGCCAGGGACACGGTCCGGACCAGGCCACCAGTGACATCCCCAGCAGCAGATCGGTCCGGTACCGAGTACCCCACGTCCCTTGGGGCTCCACATAAGCTATAAAATGTTATATGAAAATGAGCATGGCAGGAGTTCTCATGGTAATGAGGGGCATTATGCAGCCCTTCAGCACTGTGAAACTCCAGTAAGGGATGGGAATAGCCCCCCTCATAACAATGGGACTAATCCTACTTGTGGAGCTCATTTGCATATAAATTGTGATGAGCAAGCACCAAAGTGCTCAGAAGAGGAGAAGGTGTCCGGATAATACTACTGGCAGGGAACAGCTTGCCTCAAGGTATCCCTGCCCTTTGGCGTACAGGCCAAAGTGGCGGATGGAAGGCAAACCCAAGGATACACTCCATGGAGACACGGTGGGCGGGGACAGCCTGGGATCACTCCTACAGTGTCACTGCAGAAGGCTTTACCGGCTGTCCCTTCCCACATTGACGCACATGGAGTTTCCATGTTTTCCCACCCACCAGCACGTCAAAGTGGATGGGAAGAACAGGGACTTTGAATTTAGTAGTCTCTGCTCACATTTGTGAGACGCTGGTGGGTGGGAACAACAGTGTGTCATCAGGGGGTTGGAGCCTGCCCCCGACGCATCATATGACGCAAAAAGACGCTGCACACAGCCCGACCCGGAAGCACTCCAGGCCGGGCAGTGTCAGGAAAGTGACACCACAGCACCGCCGACCAGAGGACGGACCCATGGACTGCTGGCAGCGTCTGCAGGAGCAGGGGAGTATAATTTATTTTTTTGCCCTGACAGAACTCCTTTAAATCTCTATAGTTAAATAACATAAGTTGGTTTCTGCTGTCTGACCACCGTGCCTACCAAACAGTGAGAGAACTCCACACTGAAAAACTGGTGACAAAATTCCCTTGTTACAGTCATCTTAACATAACAAATGACACTGGTTGACATCTATTAAAGGAATTTGTCACCAGTTTGATGCTAGCTAAACTGCCAACGGCCATGGAAAGTATACATCTCTGCTTTTAATTTAGACATTTTGCTGCCTTTGTTGTGCTGGTAAAGTCAGAGAGGCTACATCTTCACTGTAATGAGAGATTTCTGGGTATACCAATATGTTTAAAAGCCCTAAATCTACCTGCTATAGCTATTAAATAGCAAACTAACCCCTATTCATATTGCCCTCTTAAGGGCTAAAATACGTCCGAAAAAATAGACCCCATTGAAATGCATTGATTTCAATGGGGTAAAACACACGTCCGAATTTTTTTCGGATCGGCCGATCCGAAAAAAAAATTCGGATGCATGTCCGAATATTCATTTTCAGACTGAATTTCAGCCCCATTATAATGTATAGTACAAAATAATATTGTTGTACCGTGTTAGCCAGAAAAATCGATGTAAATACTTAAGTCCCAAAAAAAAGGGTTGAGAAAAGTATTATAGGAGTGATACCTTTATTGGCTAACAAGAAAAATTATATTTGTAAGCTTTCAGAGCTAGGAGCCGTGAGCTCTGAAAGCTTACAAATATAATTTTTCTTGTTAGCCAATAAAGGTATCACTCCTATAATACTTTTCTCAACCCTTTTTTTTGGGACTTAAGTATTTACATCGAGCCCCATTATAATAAATGTGAACAAAAATTTCGGTCCGAAATTCGGTTGTACTTGTAAACGGAACCGAATTTCAGGCCGAAATTTTTATTTATTTTTTTTTCATTTTCCCATTTAATTTACATCCGAATTTCAGATGTCCAAAAAAAATTTCGGATCCGAAATTGCGCAAATTCAGACCCGAATTTCAGATCCGAAATTTTTTTCGACCTGTGTCTTAGCCCTAAGGGTGCTTCTTTATGTTACCTGATGTTGCAAAAATGGTGCTGCCTCAGTAACTGACTGCAGTGGATTCACATGATCAGCAGAGACAGGACATAATCAGGACTGGCTATCAACTGGGGAAAGATGGATACCCTTTAAGGCTGGTTTCACATTGGCGTTCCCCTCCGCAGCATTCTGCGGAGGGGAAGCGCAATGTGAGCGCAGCCAGCAGAAGCCCCTATCATAATGAGAGCGCACGGTGCTGCGCTTGACTGCGCATGACCGTGCTCTCCCATTCACTCCCATATTTGATTTGTACACAGGTGGATGCCTGCGCACAAATCACCCAGTCTCGTCCACACCAGGGACGCGACATGTTGCATTCCTGGTACGGAGGAGAGTGTGTGATTTGTGCGCAGGCATCCGCCTGCGTACAAATCACATATGGGAGTCATGCGCAGTCAAGTGCAGCACCGTGCGCTCTCATTATAAAGATAGGGGCTTCTGCTGGCTGCGCTCACAAGGCGGTTCCCCTCCGCAGAACGCTGCGGAGGGGAACGCCAATCTGAACCCAGCCTAAAATGCATTAAAAAAACTGATTACTTACCACCATATTTTTTCATTCCACTGAAATTCGTACATGAAGTTCTTAAAATTGGGGTCCTTTATGGACCTTTTCTGGCTCTCATCCAAATTGATGAGCTCACCTCGATATTCTGCAACAAAACTCCCTTTTTCGATTTCAGTTTCAGCAAACACTCCTCTTCCTGTAGAAAATATTTATCATTACCTAAGACAGTCATTCTAATGCATGACAATACTAAGGCAATTTAGTTAAAACTTGTTTTAACTCACCTTTAAATCAACCTTAATGACACAAAGTGGACAGAAAGATTCACGTACCGCAAACACTGGTACAAGATAATGTATTCAATTTGTAAACTGGAAGGAAAAACTGCAATTTATATATAGACTAGTAAAAAGGCCCGATGCAATTGCATCGGGAGCACGGTGAAATGAATTGTTTGTATACAGGTGGGTCAGTGGGTATCAGAGTATAGAGGCGGGTCAGTGGGTAGTAGAGCATCGAGGTGGCTCTGTGGGTAGCAGAGTATGGAGGCGGCTCTGTGGCTAGCAGAGTATCGAGGCGGCTCTGTGGGTAGCAGAGAATAGAGGCGGCTCTGTTGGTAGTAGAGTATAGAGGCGGCTCTGTGGTGGAGGGGTGAGGAGAGATGCGGCTGTGTGGTGGAGGGGTGAGGAGAGATGGGTGTCTGTGGTGGAGGGGTGAGGAGAGATGCGGCTGTGTGGTGGAGGGGTGAGGAGAGAAGCGGCTGTGGTGGAGGGCTGAGGAGAGATGCGGCTGTGGTGGAGGGGTGAGGAGAGATGCGGCTCTGTGGTGGAGGGGTGAGGAGAGATGCGGCTCTGTGGTGGAGGGGTGAGGAGAGATGCGGCTCTGTGGTGGAGGGGTGAGGAGAGATGGGTGTCTGTGGTGGAGGGGTGAGGAGAGAAGCGGCTGTGTGGTGGAGGGGTGAGGAGAGATGCGGCTGTGTGGTGGAGGGGTGAGGAGAGATGTGACTGTGTGGTGGAGGGGTGAGGAGAGAAGCGGCTGTGTGTGGAGGGGTGAGGAGAGAAGCGGCTCAGTGGTGGAGGGGTGAGGAGAGATGCAGCTCTGTGGTGGAGGGGTGAGGAAGAGATGCGGCTCAGTGGTGGAGGGGTGAGGAGAGATGCGGCTCAGTGGTGGAGGGGTGAGGAGAGATGCGGCTCAGTGGTGGAGGGGTTAGGAGAGATGCGGCTCAGTGGTGGAGGGGGGTGAGGAGAGATGCGGCTCAGTGGTGGAGGGGTGAGGAGAGATGCGGCTGAGTGGTGGAGGGGTGAGGAGAGATGCGGCTCAGTGGTGGAGGGGTGAGGAGAGAAGCGGCTTAGTGGTGGAGGGGTAAGGAGAGAAGCGGCTCAGTGGTGTAGGGTTGAGGAGAGATGCGGCTCAGTGGTGGAGGGGTGAGGAGAGAAGCGGGTCAGTGGTGGAGGGGTGAGGAGAGAAACACAGTATATACATACATGAGACATTGTATAGACAGACAGTATGCAGAGATTACAGAGATTATACACACAGTATACACACGTTACAGACAGTATACACACATTACACACAGTATAGATACATTACAGACAGTATACAGAGATTACACACAGTATAGAGACATTAGACAGAGTATAGAGACATTACAGACAGTATACAGAGATGACACACAGTATAGAGACATTACAGAGAGTGCAGAGACATGACACAGAGTGTGCAGAGACATGACACAGAGTGTGCAGAGACATGACACAGAGTGTGCAGAGACATGACACAGAGTGTGCAGAGACATGACACAGACAGAGTGTGCAGAGACATGACACAGACAGAGTGTGCAGAGACATGACACAGACAGAGTGTGCAGAGACATGACACAGACAGAGTGTGCAGAGACATGACACAGACACAGTGTGCAGAGACATGACACAGACAGAGTGTGCAGAGACATGACACAGACAGAGTGTGCAGAGACATGACACAGACAGAGTGTGCAGAGACATGACACAGACAGAGTGTGCAGAGACATGACACAGACAGAGTGTGCAGAGACATGACACAGACAGAGTGTGCAGAGACATGACACAGACAGAGTGTGCAGAGACATGACACAGACAGAGTGTGCAGAGACATGACACAGACAGAGTGTGCAGAGACATGACACAGACAGAGTGTGCAGAGACATGACACAGACAGAGTGTGCAGAGACATGACACAGACAGAGTGTGCAGAGACATGACACAGACAGAGTGTGCAGAGACATGACACAGACAGAGTGTGCAGAGACATGACACAGACAGAGTGTGCAGAGACATGACACAGACAAAGTGTGCAGAGACATGACACAGACAGAGTAAGGCAGGGGTTAAAAAAATGTAAATAAAGTTTATGCTCACCTCACCCCGAGCTCCCGGTGGCTCCTCCAGGCTCCCGGTGC
>JARQOC010000005.1:82795302-82846672 GCA_033576535.1 Allobates femoralis
TGAGCCTCTCTATGTGTCTATACTGATAAGACCCTATCTGCCCTTATTTTATTTCCAGCCTTATACTTATAAAGTAAATAGGGAATAAATGGGGCATGTTTTACCTAGTAATTTCCTCCATCTCTTGTCTATTGAAATGATAGACCTTGAAACTTATGAGCACTAGAAACTTCAAACAAATATCTGAAAATTATGATTTGAAGAGGCCTTGAATATCAATGATGTTTGCAAAACGTTTCTTGTATTTCTAATAAATTTTTTCGCCTGTTATGCATTATCAATTAGTGTCTGATTCCAAGAAATGATCACATCTGCTGTTAGAATTAGGAGCCTGACTATTAGAGTGTCTCCCTGGTTTTGTTGATCATGTTTCCTGGGTCACGCTAATATACAATCTGTTTACAGTCAGCACTAAATGAAGATTATATTCTATTTTTTCCTATTCCAGGTAAAGCTGTGAAGGACGTTGACCATGGCGCCTCCCTGGACTTCGTTTTGGTGTAATAACATCAGTGGAAATAAGGAAAAGATGGACGTAGATTCAAGTAAAAAAACTGCGGGACATATGGACGGTAAAATGAAGATGAAGCAAGAGATCACTCTGCTCAATGGAGTCTCCCTGATAGTTGGGAACATGATTGGATCTGGGATTTTTGTGTCTCCAAAGGGCGTCCTGATGTACAGTGAATCGTTTGGACTGTCCCTGATCGTGTGGACTCTGGGAGGGATCTTTTCCATGTTTGGGGCTTTGTGCTATGCAGAACTTGGGACATCCATCATAAAGTCTGGGGCAAGCTACGCTTATATACTGGAGGTATTTGGAGGATTTATTGCTTTCATCAGACTCTGGTCTTCACTATTGATTATAGAGCCCACCTCACAGGCAATTATTGCCATAACATTTGCTAACTATATTGTGCAACCAATCTTCCCATTTTGTGAACCACCTTATGCCGCAGTCAGACTGATTGCTGCAGCTTGTATATGTAAGTATAAATGTGAGTTAATCATACTAAATAATTATTCAAAAAAATATATTTTTCATCTGCAAAAGTGTTAAACAAAAATATTATTTACGATTCATGGTCAATGACTTAAAAAAGTATTAAAATTTCATTTTTTTGTTTGTTTTTTAATAATAATAATAATAATAATAATAATAATAATTATTATTATTATTATTATTATTATTATTATTATTGTTGTTGTTGTTGTTGTTGTTGTTGTTGTTGTTGTTATTTATATAGCACCATTAACTCCATGGTGATGTACATGAGAAGGGGTTACATACAAAATTATAGATATGGATTACAGCAAACAAATTAACAGTGACAGACTGGTACGGAGGGGAGTAGACCCTGCCCTTGCGGGCTTACATTCTATAGGGCAATGGGGAGGAAACAGTAGGTCAGGGATGAAGCAAATCAGGACCCCTACTGCCTCTCAACAAATGTAAAGCTTATTCACAGTCAATAAGATTGGGTTATTAAAAATATGTTTTGCCCAAAGAAAATAATGCCCTTGTACCTTACAGCAGCAGTGGCCAATTCATTTTCCCAAAGGGCTACATCAAAGATCCTGACTGTTTTGGAGTACTGAACCAACTGGCCAAACATAAAGTCAACCTGTCATGTGGCATAATGCTATTAACCAGCAGGTATGGGTTTAATCTGCAGGTTAATAGCATTCTTCACCTGCCTGACACCTACACATTGGACCAGGCTGCCAGGGTGGACATGAACCCCTTCAGGACCCAGCCTATTTTGACCCTAATGATGACCAAGCCATTTTTTCAATTCTGACCAGTGTCCCTTTATGAGGTAATAACTCTGGAACGCTTCAATGTATCCTAGCGATTCTGAGATTGTTTTTTGTGACATATTGGTCTTCTTGTTAGAGGTAAATTTAGGTCGATCATTTTTGCGTTTATTTGTAAAAAAAATAAAAAATTTGGCAAAAATGTTGAAAATTTCGCTATTCAAATTTTGAATTTTTATTCTGTTAAACCAGAGAGGTATGTGACACAAAATAGTTAATAAATAACATTTACCACATGTCTACTTCACATTAGCACAATTTTGGAAAAAAAAATGTTTTGTTAGGAAGTTATAAGGGTTCAAAGTTCATCAGAAATTTCTCATTTTTCCAGCAAAATTTACAAAACCATTTTTTTAGTGACCATATCATATTTGAAGTCCCTTTGAGGGGTGTACATGACAGAAAACACCCAAAAGTGACACCATTCCAAAAACTGCACCCCTCAAGCTACTCAAAACTGCAGTCAAGAAGATTATTAACCCTTCAGGTCCTTCACAGGAACTAAAGCAACGTGGAAGGAAAAAAATGAACATTTAAATTTTTCCAACAAAAATATTGTTTTAGCCTCAATTTTTTCATTTTCACATGGGCAACAGGATAAAATGGATCCTAAAATGTGTTGTACAATTTCTCCTGAGTACACAGATACCTCATATGTGGTCATAAACCACTGTTTGGGCACACAGTAGGGCTCAGTAGGGAAGGAGCGCAATTTGACTTTTGGAGCTAATTTTCCATTCAAAAAGTCAAATGGCGCTCCTTCCTTTCTGAGCCCTACCGTGCACCCACAGTGATTTATGACCACATATGAGGTATCGGTGTACTCAGGAGAACTTGTCCGACAAATTTTAGGATCCATTTTATCCTGATGCCGATGTGAATATGAAATGATTGAGGCTAAAATAATTTTTTTGTAAAAAAAAGTACTTTTTCATTTTTACGGATCAATTTGTGAAACATCTGGGGGTTCAAAGTGCTCACTATGCATCTATATAGGTTCCATGGGGGGTCTAGGTTCCAAAATGGGGTCATTTGTGGGGGAGCTCCAATGTTTAGGCACACAGGGGCTCTCCAAATGTGACATGGTGTCCGCTAACAATTGGAGCTAATTTTCCATTCAAATTGTTAGCGGACACCATGTCGCGTTTGGAAAGCCCCTGTGTGCCTAAACAATGGAGCTTGATCTTGTAGTTTGGTGCCTTTATTATGAATCGCTTTTGATAAGCCTACAAAATATTTGTTTCATGTGGTCAATTATTAAGGGTTGGGATATATTACCCTAGTTGCCTCTAGTTCTTGTGAGGCTCTCAGAAGACCACTCAGACTTACTTCTTGAATGTCTCCTAGTTATATATGCTGTTAGTAATTCACTCTGGAAATGTTTTCTGATATAGGTCTTATTGTATTGTTTATGTGGGTACATAGACCCCCAGTTATATATATTTGAAAATTCAATACAAATTGATTCCTCTAAACATTGGAGCTCCCCAACAAGTGACCCTATTTTGGAAACTAGACCCCCAAGGAACTTATCTAGATGCATAGTAAGCACTTTGAACCCCCAGGTGCTTTACAAACTGATCCGTAAAAATGTAGTACTTTTTTTTCCACAAACATTTTCTTTTTTCATTTTTACAGATCAATTTGTGAAGCACCTGGGGGTTCAAAGTGCTCACCACCCATCTAGATAAGTTCCTTGGGGGGGTCTAGTTTCCAAAATGGGGTCACTTGTAGGGGAGCTCCAATGTTTAGGCACACATGGTCTCTCCATATGTGACATGATGTCCGCTAATGATTTGAATGGAGAATTAGCTCCAATTGATAGCAGACAGCATGTTGTGTATGGAGAGCCCCTGTGTGCCTAAACATTGGAGCTCCCCCACAAGTGACCCCAATTTGGAAACTAGACCCCCATGGAACTTATCTAGATGGGTGGGGAGAACTTTGATCCCCCAAGTGCTTCACAAATTGATCCATAAAAATGAAAAAGACATTTGCTTGTGAAAAAAAAGTACTTTTTCATTTTTACGGATCAATTTCTGAAGCACCTGGGGGTTTAAACTGATCACTATGCATCTAGATAAGTTCCTTGGGGTGTCTATTTTCCAAAATGGGGTCATTTGTGGGGGAGCTCCAATGTTCAGGTTCCTCACACAGCGCCTCACACAGTATGGTGTTCTCACAGCCGTTCACACAGTATAGTGTTCCCACACCCGCTTACACAGTATAGTGTCCCACACCTGCTCACACAGTATGGTGTTCTCACAGCCGCTTACACAGTATGGTGTTCCCACAGCGTCTCATACAGTATGGTGTTCCCACAGCCGCTTACACAGTATGGTGTTCCCACACCCGCTTACACAGTATTGTGTTGCCACACCCGCTTACACAGTATAGTGTCCCACGCCTGCTCACACAGTATGGTGTTCCCACAGCCGCTTACACAGTATGGTGTTCCCACAGCGTCTCATACAGTATGGTGTTCCTACAGCCGCTTGCACAGTATGGTGTTCCCACACCCGCTTACACAGTATGGTGTTCCCACAGCCGCTCACACAATATGGTGTTCCCACAGTTGCTTACACAGTATGGTGTTCCAACAGCTGCTCACACAGTATGGTGTGCCCACACCCGCTTACACAGTATGGTGTTCCCACACCCGCTTACACAGTATGGTGTTCCCACAGCTGCTCACACAGTATGGTGTTCCCACAGCCGCTCACACAGTATGGTGTTCCCACAGCCGTTTACACAGTTTTATGGTCCACCCACAAGTGTGATGTCCGCCAGCCCATCACTCAGTATTGCTTAAAACATTAAAGATCTACAGTACTGGGAAAAAATTGGATCTTGAAAACCAATCCTAATTATTTTTTAATATAAATTAAAAAATAAAAGTAATACATAGGCAAATACGGTAAATCACAGTGCAAAAAAATTATTCCTATTTGTAACCAGAATATTTAGTTGACAATGATTTACTATGAACAATAACAATTGTCAAAGTAGAAATAAAGTTGCTAAATAAATCAGACTCCAAATTAATTCAGACCCCAGACCTGGTTATAAAATGATTTCATACCCTAGAGGTGACCTCTTCAGTATTCAGACCCTGGGCCAAATTATTAAATTAATCTATCAGAACCCTAAATTAATTCAGAACCCAAATCAGATCTGTAAACAAATTCAGACCCCAGACTAAACCCCTAAGCTAAAAACAGACATATAAATCAACCCTATAACTAAGGTCTATAAAGGGGACCGGCCAGTGTTCCCGATATGTCTGTTTTAGTAACAGTAAATTCTTGTATTCTCTATAAAACAATTCTGGAGAATCATTTCTTATAACTTTGTGTTGTTCCTTCATTATTTCTATACAATTAAAATTAGGCGTTAACAGTTAGAATAGCATTCTTAATTGAAGCCAGGCTATGTTCACATCACATTTGCCCCATGTTCAGTGGCTCCATCTGGACCCTCTGTGATTCAGGCATGTGCACTGTTGAGGTCATTGACTATAATGATACAGACGGACTCACAATGTGCTTTGTTGTACATCAATTTCTGAAATATACGAATTGTATGGGAAGACTGTGGATACATAAAGCACAATAGGGTCTCATCTAAATAAACATAAATTGTGTTTGTGTGACCCAACCAGAGGAAAAAAGAACAGCTACTGCAGAAACCACGCGCTTTAAGGCCCCTTTCACATCAGCGTTTTTTTTAAATCGCGGCAGATGCGGTGAAAAAACGCATCTGCCGCGATTACCGCATACCGGCTGCACTTGCGGCACGGTTGCGGCACGGTTGCGGCAAGCCCCATACAATGTATAGGCGGGCTTGCGGCAGATGCAGCAAGTGCGGTTTTGGCACTTGCGGCAGGTGCGGCCGCTAAAAAAAACCGTGGTCAGCCGCGTTTTTTCGTGGCCGCACCTGCCGCAAGTGCCAAAACCGCACTTGCCGCATCTGCCACAAGCCCGCCTATACATTGTATGGGGCTTGCCGCAACTGTGCCGCAACTGTGCCGCAAGTGCAGCCGGTATGCGGTAATCGCGGCAGATGCGGTTTTTTTCACAGCATCTGCCGCCATTTTAAAAAAAACGCTGATGTGAAAGGGGCCTAAGGCACACAAATATGCAGGAACATGGACAATAATGTGGTACGAATCTGCACCACTGTAGAAAAAATGAAGGTCCATAATATGGTAGCATGCAATGCAGGTGGTTTATTTCAATGCATTTTTAAGTTTTTTTCCTCTCTTCTTCCTCTGTAAAAAAAATCTTAAATATTGTAAAAGAAAAAAAATTTAATATTTGTTTGTCAGACATTTGTCACACGAGTCACTTGAGCTTCTTAGTTATGTAAGCATTCCAACCATCTCTAATGCCCTTCAATAATGTATGAGTCAAGTCAAATTTAAGTTGATGTGGACATACAGAGAAGTTTTAATAAATGTATATTATAGAACTTCCAGCATAAGTGTTGTTGATTTATTAACATGACCTGTAAATAATCTAGTGTAAATAATTAGGAGTGTCCCACTTACAATAAGGAAAAAAAGTACAGTATTTAGTCAGCCACCAATTGTGCAAGTTCTCCCACTAAGAAAGATGAGGTCGGCCTGTAATTACCATCATAGGTGACCTCAACTATGAGAGACAAAATGAGAAAACAAATCCTGAAAATCACATTGTCTGATTTGGAAAAAATTAAGAATTTTTTTTTTTACATTTTGGTAGAAATTAAGTATTTGGTCACCTACAAACAAGCAAGACGTCTGGCACTCACAGACCTATAACTTCTTCTTTAAGATGCTCCTCTATCCTCCACTCATTACCTGTAGTACTGGCTCTTGTTTGAACTTATTATCAGTTTAAAAGACACCTGTCTGCAACCTCAAACAGTCACACTCCAAACTCCACTATGGTGAAGATTAAAGAGCTGTCAAAGGACACCAGCAACAAAATTGTAGCCCTACACCAGGCTGGGAAGACTGAATGTGCAATAGGCAAGCAGCTTGGTGTGAAGAAATCAACTGTGGGAGCAATAATTAGAATATGGAAGACATACAAGACCAGTAATAATCTCCCACGATCTGGGGCTCCAATCAATATCTCACCCTTTGGGGTCAAAATGATCTCAAAAACAGTGAGCAAAATTCCCAGGACCACACAGGGTGACTTAGTGAATGACCTTCAGAGAGCTGGGACCAGCCTTACACATGCTACCACCAGAAACACATTGCGCTGCCAGGGACTCAGATCCTGCAGTGCCAAACGAGTCCCACTGCTTAATCCATTACAAGTCCGGGTCCGCCTGAGGTTTGCTAGAGAGCATTTCAATTACCCAGAAGAGTATTGGGAGAATGTCATATGGTCAGAAGAAACCAAAAAAGAACTGTTTGGTAGAAACACAACTCTTCATGTTTGAACGAGAAATAAAGCTGAGTTACATCCAAAGAACATCATAACTACTGTGAAGCATGGGGGTGGCAACATCATGCTTTGGGGCTATTTCTCTCTCTGCCAAGGAACCAGAGGACAACTGATCCGTGTACATGAAAGAATGTATAGGGCCATGAATCGTGAGATTTTGAGTGCAAACCTCCTTCCATCAACAAAGGCATTGAAGATGAAACTTGGCTGGGTCTTTCAGCATGACAATGATCCCAAACACACCGCCAGGGCAACAAAGAAGTGACTTTGTAAGAAGCATTTCAAGGTTATGGAGTGGTCTATCCAATGTCTAGATCTAAACTTTATAGAAAACCTGTGGAGGGAGTGGAAAGTCCGTGTTGCCCAGCGACAACCCCAAAACATCACTGCTCAAGAGGAGATCTGCATGGAGGAATGGGGCAACATAACAGCAACAGTGTGAGCCAACCTTGTGAAGACTTATAGAAAATGTTTCACCTCTGTCATTGCCAACAAAGGATTTATAACAAAGTATTGAGATGAAATTTTGTTATTGACCAAATACTTATTTTCCACCAAAATTTGAAAAAAAATGTCTTTCTTAGGCCCCTTTCACATAGGTGTTTTTATGAAAATGCGGCAGAAGCGGCAGAATTACCGCATCTGTGGCATCTTCCGCCTAACGGCAGCACTTGCGGTACGCCTGCGGCAAGCCCCATGCATTGTCTATGGGGCTTGCGGTCAGGTGTGGCAAGTGTGGTTCCGGCACTTGCAGCCGTGAAAAAAACACAATCAGCCACCGCAAGTGCCGCATCTACCGCAACCAGCAGAACCACACTTGCCACACCTTACCACAAGCCCCATAGACAATGCATGGGGCTCTCCGCAAGTGCGGACGTTAGGCGGAAGATGCCGCAGATGCGGTAATTCTGCCGTATTTTCATAAAAATGCCTATGTGAAAGGGGCCTAAATCAGACAATGTGATTTTAAGGATTTGTTTTCTCACTTTGTCTCTCATAGTTGAGGTCACCTATGATGTCAATTACAGGCCGACCTCATCTTTTTAAGTGGGAGAACTTACATAATTGGTGTCTGACTAAATACTTTTTTCCCCACTATAGAATTTATTTATAGTATTAAGATTAGTATCTGTTGCTCTTAGAAATTAATGAACAACATTTGTCCACCAGAGTAACTTGGAGAAAATATAATGCAATTCTTGATTATTCATTGAATTTTTTTTTACCTATTGGTTTCACATTTAGGCACTTTAACGTTCATTAACTGTGTCCATGTAAAATGGGGAACAAGAGTTCAAGATGTCTTCACCTATGCCAAGATCTTGGCTCTCCTTATGATCATTTCCGTAGGTCTTATGAAGATTGGCCAAGGTACAATTACTAGTTCTCAATGCTTCTGTAATTAATTTTCTAAAATGGTCATTTCTGCCCAATCACTGACCAATGCTCTTCGCACATCACATCACATTTGGGAGATCTTCTCTTTTTAGAGCAAAAGGAGGATTAGATCAAGGGAAAGGAATTGGAGAAATATTCCTTAACAAATCTGTTCTCAACTGAACTACAATCCAACTCTCCTTTTGATATATAAGTAGACATGGTGTTCGGGTTTGGGTAGTGCAGACAAACGTTTTGGCACACTGTCTGTGACCCCGAACTTACATAGTAACATAGTAACATAGTAACATAGTTTTTAAGGTTGATGGAAGACTTTAAGTCCATCTAGTTCAACCCATAGCCTAACATGATGATCCAGAGGAAGGCAAAAAAAACCATGTGGCAACACTAAGCTACACATTAGGGGAAAAAATTCCTTCCTGACTCCAGGTACGGCAATCAGACTAGTTCCCTGGATCAACGCCCTATCAAAGAATCTAGTATGTATAACTGATAATATTATAGTTTTCAAGAAAGGCATCCAGGCCCTTCTTAAATGTTAGTAGTGACTCACTCATTACAACATCATGTGGCAGAGAGTTCCATAGTCTCACTGCTCTTACAGTAAAGAATCCACATCTGTGATTATGATTAAACCTTTTTTCCTCCAGACGTAGAGGATGCCCCCTTGTCCCAGTCTCAGGCCTAAGAGTAAAGAGATCATTAGAAAGGTCTCTGTACTGTCCCCTCATATATTTATACATTATTATAAGATCACCCCTAAGCCTTCGTTTTTCCAAGCTAAATAACCCCAAGTTTAATAACCTGTCTTGGTATTGCAGACCCCTTAGTCCTCTAATGACTTTTGTCGCTCTTCTCTGGACCCGCTCTAGTTCAGCTATGTCTTTCTTATACACCGGAGACCAGAATTGTACACAGTATTCTAAGTGTGGTCGCACTAGTGACTTGTATAGAGGTAAAATGATGTTCTCCTCATGAGCATCTATGCCTCTTTTAATGCATCCCATTATTTTATTTGCCTTTGCAGCAGCTGCCTGACACTGGCCACTAAATGTGAGTTTGTCATCTACCCATACACCCAGGTCTTTTTCAGTGACAGTTTTGCCCAGTGTTTTACAATTAAGCACATAAGTATACCTAATTATGCCCAAGTGCATGACTTTACATTTATCCCCATTAAAGCTCATTTGCCATTTAGCAGCCCAAGCTTCTAGTTTACATAAATCCTCCTGTAATATAAAATGGTCCTCCTCTGTATTGATTACCCTGCAGAGTTTAGTGTCATCTGCAAATATTGAGATTCTACTCTGAATGCCCCCTACAAGGTCATTTATAAATATATTAAATAGAAGCGGGCCCAACACTGACCCCTGTGGTACCCCACTGTTAACTGTGACCCATTCTGAGTGTGTTCCATTAATAACCACCCTTGACCCGAATCTCAATGGAAGTCACTGATTGGCAGTTCAGCTCTACGCCCGCATACAAACAGCCATAAGTAAAACATTTCTGGGGCAAGGAGGGATTTTCTTTAAACTAATTTTGGACACACACTACACCCAAAAACTGTGCGAGCCAATCAAACACTGCACAAGGCTCACACTGGGCCAAGCACCAACTGTACCCAACCACACACAGCAATGGTTGCTTTATTGCCTTCCATATATAAAGCACCTGACCTCCGAATCCAAAAAGGTTTGCTTAACACCGGGAATTTTGGCAACCTGAACCAAACCAACCCTTCAAAGGTTCGCTCATGTCAACTAATACAAAGTATAGTAAGCATATCTATTAAACAAGATGAACAAGGCCCCTAAAACAATGGTTCTTAATATTGATAATATTCTCCTTACATGTAGTTAAAGACTTAAAGGGAACCTGCCAGGTCATTTATGCCCCCAAATTTATCACTACCTGTCCCTGCAGCTTCCTATTACATCCCTAAGCATCCCTGTCTGACATAAATGTGAAGTATAAATGTGAAAAAATGCTATTTGTAACTTGCATTTACCCCCATTCTGAGGATGTTTCTAGACATGTGGGCGACCTGTGGGTGATGGGTGGGCAGCCTCTCTGGGTCCATTTTCCTCCCTTGCTCTGTGGTATCATGTCCCAGTGGGCATGATAATTAATTCAGAAGCATGGTCCCAGGTTTCAGATTTGGTGGACGGTTCCTTCCTGGTGATGTGCAGCCATGCAGCATTTTCGGTACTGTGCAGTGTGGGGGATTATTGGTTGTATGGGCCGGCTTCAGGATGCATAGTGCGCATGCTCCCCAGCCGGCCAGACATGGCCATTACACAGTACATAGCAGGGACACATATATAAGATTATCTCAGCAGAGGACATGTGGTATGATCAGACCATGTTCCTGTACGGTCAGACACATCCATTACACAGTACATAGCAGGGGCACATATATAAGATTATCTTAGCACAGGAGATGTGGTATGATCACACCATGTCTCTGTATGGTCAGACACATCCATTGCACAGTACATAGCAGGGACACATATATAAGATTATCTCACCACAGGAGATGTGGTGTGATCAGATCATGTACCTGTACGGTCAGACACATCCATTACTCAGTACATAGCAGGGGCACATATATAAGATTATCTCAGCACAGGAGATGTGGTATGATCAGATCATGTACCTGTACGGTCAAACACATCCATTACACAGTACATCGGAGGGACACATATATAAGATTATCTCAGCACAGGAGATGTGGTATGATCAGAATATGTTCCTGTACAATTAGACACATCCATTACACAAGTACACAGCAGGGGCACATATATAAGATTATCTCAGCACAGGAGATGTGGTATGATCAGACCATGTCCCTGTACGGTCAGACACATCCATTACACAGTACATAACAGGGACACATATATAAGATTATGTTAGCACAGGAGATGTGGTATGATCAGACCATGTCCCTGTACGGTCAGACACATCCTTTACACAGTACATACCAGGGACACATATATAAGATTATCTCTGCACAGGAGATGTGGTATGATCAGACAATGTCCCTGTATGGTCTGATACATTCATTACACAGTACATAGCAAGGACATATATATGAGGTTACCTCAGCGCAGGAACATTTTTTAAACTCATCGAATTGTGGAAATTATTATGATTCCAAGATCTATTGATTAAAATTACCTGTAAAAATTAACTTTAGTCATGGGAAAACTCCTTTAATTATTGCCCCAGTTATCATTGCAGAAGGCAAACTCAACTTCATTGCTTTCTACCCAGGTAAAACCGATAATCTACACGCTGCATTTCAAGGCTCAACCACTAATGTGGGATTTATGTCTCTCGCACTCTATTCTGCTCTTTATTCTTATTCTGGATGGGACACACTGAACTTTGTGACCGAAGAAATTAAGAAACCAGAAAGGTTTGTGATTCTGGAAAATTACAGTATCTCTTGATAAATAGTTTACTAAATATTTTATTTCCTTGGGTAGGTGATAAATGGTGATCTTGGTTCAAACCCAATAGTTCTCTTAAACCTGATGAGGCTGTTGAGCTTAAATGAAAATCCATTTCAGAATGGCAGCATAATCCTTTCTGTAAAAAATTAAAAGAATCTCTTAGGTCCAGGGCAACTTGGAGGAAGAGCAAAAGTAAAATCTAAAACAACTCTCATATATAATTAGAAAAAAACCTACATTTTATATAATAATATTTATTCATTTATATAGCACTAATAATTCCAAAGCACTTTACATACATCATTAATGCTGTCCCCATTAAGGATCACAATTGAAACATCCAACATGTCTTTGCAATGTGGGAGGAAACTGGAGTGCCCAGGGGAAACCCACGCAAGCCCAAGGAGAACATACAAACTCCTTGCAGATGTTGTCCTTGGTGGAAATTCAACCTAGGACCTCAGTGCTGCAAGGCTGCAGTGCTAACCACTGAGCTACCGTGCCACCCAATTTAATGATACAAGCATTGGGGTTTTAAAAAACAAACATGGGAAAAGAGTTGGCTGAAGTGCTCTCTACTGTCTCCCTATTATGACAGCTTTGTGAGACATACTGTTTCGGATCTTTAAGATATCAATAAGTAGAGGAGACTGTGTGCGGCATATAAACACATGAGAGATCTGTATTGCTGTTTCACTTAAGGCTAGATTGATTCCTGCGTAATATAGGTGTTGAGGGGAAGTGATGGCATAATTTATGAATCACTGAACTCCATATTGGATTTAATGAGAGCTGAATATTTCAACCATGTACAGCATTGTTCTTCTGTGTGATGTCTTTTTGGTTTTAGGAGTAAAGGTTGCATCTACATGCTAAATGGATATTGGCCCTGCAGCCTCCTAGCTTGAATGCAGAAGCTGTTTGCTAAATCCAATGTCATTTACATATGTATGCAACCTTTGTGGGTTTGGAGCATTGGCCATTGCTCTTCAGGTAGACATCCCGTCTCCGGCCTATGGAGATGTATATTGCTAGACAATACTGATGATGTTTGACTGATAGTCCATTGTTCTTTAGATTGGCTCCAGGATGTCTATCAAAGAGTGTTAAAACTTATTTAACACAAGACTTTCTTCCCTGATACAAGTACGCCATCTGCAGGCAGGGAATTATTACTGCATATTACAGGAGGTGATTGGAAATAGTTGCCACAGAAGATACCTGAGAAGGGCGGAGTTGTGGGTTGCATGTGGGTGTGGATGTGAAATCTTTACTATAAAAGGAGGTGAAATCAAGACCCTCACTCTCTTTCTACTTGGATCCACCATGGTATAGGACATCGACATCTGGCCTAAGTATCATCCTATATCTATCTCTCTCTCCCTATATCTATCTCTATATCTATCTATCTCTCTCTCTCTCCCTATATCTATCTCTATATCTATCTCTCTCTCTCTTATATTATAGGGATAGTTAGATCACTAATATAGTGTGCATGTATATTTAGGTAACGTGGTTATTAGTAACTGTGGGTGTTTTACATCATTGTAACAGTAATTGATTGTGTATTAGTTTTTGTGCTATTTAGAATATATATATTACACTGGGGAACAATTTGAAAAACATTTTCTGTTGAGTTAGGTTTTTGAGCTGATTTATACTAAAATTGGCATGCTGATTCCAAAAATGTAGTCAGTTTTTTACTAGCACATCAAGTTTTTCCTCCACAACTTACCTGCCAGAGAAGCACAATTGCACTGATATCTGTAATAAGACTTGTTATCTGATTACAATTCGACTCATATAGAGCTATATGATATATGATAGTGTTAAAAAACATTTGTCATGCCTATTTCTTATATATTTCATTTTTTGTTCATATTTGTACTATTTTAAAAAAAAAGAAACACTTTTTAGGTACAGTAGTTTACATATTTTTGAGAAGACAAAAATCCTATAGTTCAAAAACTTGACGTGATAGAGAAAAACTGAGATCATTTCTGGATTCAGCATCCAAAAATTAATTGAGAACAGTTGTCAGACCTAACTCCTAAAAAATTGTGTTCCCCAGTGTTATTGTTGTAGACTTTTGGGGTGTGTTTAATAAATATTCATTTATTAGAACAGACTTGTTTCCATTAAGTCATCGATATTTACATATATATATAGTTAATCAACATAGGAACAGAAAGCGGTAGGAAGGGAAGATTCTGGATATCGGTGATTGTAGTCATAACCGACAATAATAACCGACAAACAGAACCAGACCTACAACAGTAGGGTAGCAGGAGGAGGTTAGATGAAGTAGCAATAAAGGTAAAACCTTTAATAGTCTTTTGGTTTGTGGTTGCTGCTGTGCTCTGTGCACATGTAATGAGAAACTCAGTTTAAAGGGTTATTCCGAAAATCATAATGTGGTCTTAATTTTCTGTACATACAGATTTAATTATGTGTGTCAATACAGCCTAATTTAAAATCTGCACTGATTTTCAGCTATTACTTGGTGCCTCTAAACCGTCCAGTGCAACTGAATTTGTGTTCCAGCATGAACCTACTCATTCTGCCCAATAAAACACTTTCACCGCATCCTCATTGATCTGATAGCCAGGTTATAGCACAGCTCAGCTATGCCACATGAAGCTTTAAAGATCTCACTGATATCTTTTGCATTTTCACCTAATGATCCCGCCTAATTCTTGAAAAACATATGTACCTAATAACCCTCTCAATAATATATCCCCATACACACTCAATCATCCTTATTGCTCTGATAGCCGGGCTGTCCATTGCGTGTCACTATCTAGGCAGAACAGAATGTTAAGCAACGTTTGACCCTCAAAACTCGGAGGAAAGGATAAGTGAACATCCCCTCAGTGTACCCCTGCTTCAGGTAAGGGGCTCTTTTAAGCCCATATGTGGGGGGTTTACATGGCCATATACAAAAAAGTGGCCTTACTAAAGCTACAGGAGAATCATTCATTACCCTTAATTCCGTGTCAATGTTTGTATAGTAGTTGTGGAAGAAAAAATATTGAAAAAATGTTTTCTCTGGGATTTTATTTATTTATTTTTCCTTGTGCATTCTGAGGTAATACACATATGTGTGCATATAGTGTAAAAGAAGCGGCTTTTGAATAAAGCACAAGTGAAAGATAACTCTGTATAATCATTATAATCATTATAATTCCTGACATCCTGGGTAGGGAGTAAAGAGTCTAATGAGCGGATGTATTATTACCTATTAGCACACATATGCAGTAGAAACCTTTAGAATAAGTGCCCAGCTGAGTTAGGCAATCCATATTAAACAATCTTTGGGTTGATATTTGTCCACGAGGGATATATATCCCCTAGGTGTGTAGACTCAGTTTGTGCACTTCTCTTTGTACTAACACAATTTGCGCAACAGCAACCCAAAAATTCTGTTTTGTTATTTCTATTCATGCACTGGTAGTAGGGAACAGTGTTGTTTCCTATTGCAGCATTCCCAACATTGAGTCACATTAACTCCAATCAGAGTTAAATTTGGGAAGCGCATTTGCAGAGAGCACATTATATTGATGGAAGTGTTCCTACTCCATATATGTGCAAGTGAACTTTGTATTGTAACTATCTAAGCAGATTCTGTCACAGTCAGACTTAACAAACAGTTCAACTTTCGAGTACACTAGCAATAGCAAGTTTAAAGGATAACCCACAGGAAACTGAGTCCAATGATATATCTATTAATTCATTTCACGAAGTACCACACAGCTGAGCAATGCCCCACTCACTAAGAGCGCCCTCGGAAGTTGGTCTTATCTCTTTGGTGCAGTTGGATTTGTAGTTCTTTACCAGCGAAGACTTTTCTTCTGTATTTGAAAACGTAGACTGGGCTCCAAGTCTTGACCGGCAGTGTCTGGTCTTCAGTATTTGAAAACATAGTCTAACTTTAGGATCTTGACCAGTGTAGTCTGGTCTTTGGCACTTGACCACAATGTCGGAACTCAGAATCTACTTTTTGTGGGAGACACAATTTGGGCCTCAGCAGGTTTCCAATAGTCCCAGTTGCTTTCTCAGCAAAGTGGCGAGCACCTGGCAAACCTGCTCGCATGTCTGATTTCTTCTCAGATTTGGCGGCAATTCCATCCCTCCTCTGACACTTAAGGCTTTTATACTTTGCTGCTGCTCCACAACTACCATCCAACACAGTGTCTCTCTGAATTTTTTTTCCTCAAGGAAACAGCTCTGTTGTTCATTAGTTGCAAGTGGATCCTTTGACCAGCAGAGGGCAATATTCTCTCACTGGCACTGCTAGATCCAATTGGATCCACTTGCTGCTGTTCCCACTCCCTTACAGCTATAATGAATCAGTTTCTCCTATCATGGTTTTTACCTCCCAAAGAAGAGAATTTCACAATTTTTTGTGCTCATTATTAAAGCAAACCCTGTGTCATTGTAATACTGAGGGAAATTACCTTATTTGCTGATGATATGTTCATATAATTTCATCTTCTGTCACATTTTGTGTGTTTCTCAGATTTGATTGGTCTTCTTTGAATTCAGTCTCTACACATATTGATTAACTACTTAGATTGATTAACAAGATCCTCAGTGCTCCTCCTTCTTTGAAAAATCGTTTGATTGTTTGATTGCAGATTTGTGAACATGTTCACAAATCTGTCGTTGGTCGGCCGGAGGACACGCAGCATCGCTGCGTGTGACACCGGCAGAGCAACGATGAACGAGCTCCCAGCGCCTCGCCGTCTATGCTGGGAGCTTGTATCCATGGTAAACATCGGGTTACTAAGCACCGCGCCGCGCCTAGTAACCCGATGTGTACCATGTTTACCAGCGTTCTCGCTGGTCGACATCATTGGTGAGTCTGTCTGTGTGACAGCTCACCAACGATGTGAACGATATTGTTAGCGATCGCGCGTGCATGTGATCGCTAACAATATCGTTCACTAAATTGATGCGTGTGACGTCACCCTTAGTGTTATGCTCTCAAAGGTGTGAGTGTGGAGAAAATGACCACTTGACAATAGATGAGCTGTGGAAGCTGACCCTCAGGATTGGAATAGGTTTGGGAAAAGAAACAGCCTTTAATAAAAATAACTCAGCAAAAGCAGCCAAGACAGAGCACCAACAATGTCTTTACTAGAGTGTGCAGACAATCGAGGACTTGGTATGGTTTGCTGCATCAACAGATGCCAGAGGTAGCAAAGTCCAGAGCAGGGCAATGCGAAGCATAGAGCTGGTACACAGAAGACAACAGGCAGACTGGCAGGCTTAGCAGGCTTATGAAACACAGAAGTAGAGTGGCAGGTGTGCCAGGCCCAGTGGAGACAGGTGAAGACAGTCAGATGTCATAGGAACTTGAGCAGGGTCTAGGAGGAGACCAGGGACAATAAGAAAATGCAGGAAGCAAGGACAGTGACAAGACAGGGTACTAGGCAAGAGTACCTGAGAAAAAGCAATGGTACTAAGGGACAGGAAAAGTTGCCCATGTACCTCCCATAGGTTGAGGGTGCGTGAAATTCACTCATGTGAAGTACCAGGTGCCTCTCAATCATAGGGTGAGAGGAACAGTGTACTAGCCCTTTAAATATCCTCAATGTGCGGCTCACTGCCTAAGAATGCTCCTTGGAAAACTTGCACAAAGGATGCAAGCATCGGGAGCCAGAGAACGCAGAACCAAAGAAGACAGGCGACGCTGGTCCACAGCTAGGTTGAGTAAGCTGAGTGGAAACAGAACAGACAGACCATATGGAGGGGCATTTAGGGCATCGGTCTCCTTGCCCAGTCAGTGGAGACCAGTCCCAAACCCACAGACAATCCAGCAGATGGTGTGGAGCCGTGTTGTGGCACCAGTCCCACTGCCTAGTGGAGACCGGCCCTGCAGTCATAGAAGGCCTGGCAGGCAGTGTAGGACCTAATCGTGGGCACCGGCTTCCCTGCCCAGTGGAGACCAACCCCTCAACCACAGAGGACCTGGCAGATGGTGTGGAGCTGCTTCATGGGCATTGCTCCCCCTATCTAGTTGAGACCAGCCCTGCAGCCATAGGGCATCTGGCAGGCATTGTATGGCCACGTCTTGGTCACCGGCCTCTCTGTCCAGTGGAGTCCAGTCCTGCAGCTTGGGGCATGACACTTGGACTACTGAGATTTCTCGCCCTATAGTTAAACCCATAACTTGCTCACTTTTGTAGGAGGATTTACAGGCATTTTGAAATACATTTTCAATGCAAGTACACCAGCCAGTTTAATTATATTGAAGTATTTATTGTGAAATCTTGAGACAGATTCTCTTTAATTATTAAAAATTTAAAATTTTTCCTAAATCCTGACATCAGAAATCATAGATATACAGGCAAAAGGGGAAAGAGCTGCTGCAGAAAGTTTATATCTATTATGCTTACTCTTGCTGGAGACTTCACTAGAATCTTATACTATAGGATATAATGG
The DNA here is from genome assembly GCA_033576535.1 of Allobates femoralis. NCBI lineage: Eukaryota > Metazoa > Chordata > Amphibia > Anura > Aromobatidae > Allobates > Allobates femoralis. The sequence continues at coordinate 82,813,862 of JARQOC010000005.1, forward strand.
TACCTTCACACGCTGCAATCTCGCCTGGCAATCATAAAGGCGATATGTCGCTCCGGAGCAATCACCGTGAAATTGCCTCACAGTTGCGGCGTGTGTTTGGGGAATTTTGCAGCAATAAATCGCCTCTCGCCTGTCGCCTGATTCCTGAGCACTGTTCTGAAATCAGCCTCAATCATGAAGGCGTATGATAGGGCGATAGTGATGGAATCAGCATCGCCTAAGATTTCCCGTAGGCGTGCCACAGCGTGCTGTAGTCCACGCCCCATCTGCGATGATTGTTGGTGGCTACTGTGTTCTTTTTGGCTGTCAGTTCACAGGGCGCCATATTTGAAGAGCTGTCCATTCAGCAACACACACATCTTCGATGGCGTCATGTATTAGCCAGCCTTCCAGAGTAGGCTGACAAATCGTAACGCTGTTGCATTGTCCAATGAGCGCGTATGAGGCGCTGTGAAAACCACTGTGGCACGCCTATCTCCTCGCAGCGCTGACCATGTACGCCCACATTGCCTTTGGGATTGCAAACGTGTGAAGCGGTGAGGGAACTCCACCGGAATGTTTCCGCTGTGGGTGAGGCGATTTCCGGGGAGACACATCGCCTTTCTTTCAGGGCGAGATTGCGGCGTGTAATAGCGCCATCGGCGATCTGAGGCAAGTATGAAAAACGTGCACGCGCACGTTAGATCGCCTCATATCGCCAGCCGAGATTGCGGCGTGTAAAGGTACCATAACACACTTAAATTCACCCCAATTATATTTGATCAATGTAATTACATTTGATTCAAAACACATTACAATAGATCTAGTATATTATTAGTATGTTTATGCAGTGGTTCTTTATATTTTATTTTAAAACTTTTTATTTATAAAAAAATATATACTATTCTCTTCAGGAACCTCCCTCTTGCTATTGCCATTTCAATGCCGATCGTCACCATCATATATCTGCTGACCAATGTTGCGTACTATGTGGTTCTGGATATGGCAGCTGTTCTCACAAGTGACGCAGTGGCTGTGGTAATTCCTCATAAATATTACATGAAATTATAGTGATTATTAATATTACTATCATCCTGGTTGTTGCAAGTCTGACATTATTGTTTTCACAGACATTTGGAAATGAAGTTCTTGGTCATGCTAAATGGCTTATTCCAATAGCAGTGGCCATGTCTTGTTATGGTGGACTTAACTCATCAATAATTGCTGCTTCAAGGTAAGGGAATATCTGCTGTTATTATGGTCATGTAGATAAAATGCAAAGTAAAACTTTTCAGGGACTCAGACCCTATAAAGATTATGCCATGTGTGTTGTCAATGGAGGGTCCCAGTGGCACGCGCACAGTGTAGGTTCATACACGCTCCTGTCCCTATGTCCTCTCTGAAGCCGCTGGTTACACTTCCGGGTATATCAGTGTAGCAAGAAGTGGCCACAGACAGGAGCCAGGAGTCACAGTACATGCACAGTCACTGACACTGGAGATTGAGTTCAGATACAGCTCCTATTCTGGGCAAACAAGCTTGCCTTAGGGCTCCGTCACACTGAGCGACGCTCCAGCGATCCTGACAGCGATAATGACCTGGCCGGGATCGCTGGAGTGTCGCTACGTGGTTGCTGGGGAGCTGTCAAACAGGCAGATCTCCTCAGTGACCAGGGACCAGGGAGCCCCCTCCACATCGCTGGAAGCAGGAGGATGCTGGTAACTGTGATAAACACCGGGTAATTAAGCAGCACGCGCTGCTTAGTTACCCTGTGTTTATCATAGTTACCAGCCTGTGAGGTCACTGATCGCTGGTCTCTCGCTGTCACACACAGCGATGCGTGCTGACCAGCGGGAGACCAAGGACCAAAAAATGGCCCTGAACCATGTGCAGCGATCAGCAACCTCACAGCAGGGGCCTGATCGCTGCTACATGTCACACATAGCGGCATCGCTGGGGAGGTCACTGTTAAGTCACAAAATGTGTGATGTATCAGCAATCTCGCTTCATACCACGGTTTTGTGGTGTCAGGCTGTGTCCGGTGTTTTGCAGGATACTCCAGACACAGTGGTGATAGCCTGGCCGTGTCATGAAAGGGGCGGTGCTACCGGTATGACACAATTTTAGCCCCGCCCCTTTCATGATGCTGCCAGGCTCTCAGTACTGCAGCAAGCTGAGAGGGGGCGTGCATAATTACAAAGCGGGCGGAGGGAGCAGCAGACAGGCCCGCCTTTGGAGACTTTTTCAGAAACAGAGAACTCACACAGGATGAGGTGAATATAACCTCTTTTCTCTACTTTACAAAATCGTTTTGTTCTGCAAAAGGGATGGCTACAAATGATAAGAGGGAGTGCAGAGACAGGTATGTGGGTGTACAACAGCTGACAGGAGTCAGCTGTTGTACATAACACATTACAGCAGTATATGCCCACCGGAGTGGGTGTAAGGTCTCTAGGGGGACTGGGCACCCCCTAGAGACATTGAACAAACATTTATTTATTACATTTTAAGTTTTACAGATCACAGTACACTTTGCTTATCCCGGCGTCAGTATAGTGTATGTGGGAACCGCATTGCTCAGAATTACACATCCTGAGCAATCCGGTTCCCGCATTGCAGATGCTAGAACCGCTCCGAAAACTGCAGCCTGCATGATTTTTCACGCTGGCTGCAGAGCCGGAGACGGAATCCGGATTGCTTGTGAAGGAATCCGGTTTTTAGCATTTGCTCCTATGAGGAGCGTTTCTTGATCCGGTTTTGAGCTTTTTGAAAGCTCAAAACCGAATCAGGTTTAAAAAAAAAAACACAGATGTGACCCTAGCCTTTGTGAGTAATCTAAAAAAAGAAATGTGAAAATGTTCACAGAGTATGATTACTTGTTCAAGGCTCTGTATGTCAAAAACAAATTAATGTGTACACTACCGTTCAAAGGTTTGGGGTCACCCAGACAATTTAGTGTTTTCAATGAAAACTCATACTTTTATTTATCAGATGAGTTGCAAAATAAATAAAAAATATAGTCAAGACATTGACAAGGTTAGAAATAATGATTATTATTTGAAATAATAATTTTCACCTTCAGACTTTGTTTTCGTCACAGAATGCTCCTTTGCAGCAATTCCAGCATTGCAGACCTTTGGCATTCTAGCTGTTAATTTGCGGAGGTAATCTTGAGACATTCCCCCCCATGCTTCAGAAAGCCGCTCCCACAAGTTGGATTGGTTTGATGGGCACTTTTTGCGTACCATAGAGTCAAGCTGCTCCCACAACAGCTCAATGGGGTTGAGATCTGGTGACTGCGCTGGCCACTCCATTACAGATAGAATACCATCTGCCTGCTTCTTCCCTAAATAGTTAATGCATAATTTGGAAGCATGCTTTGGGTCATTGTCCTGTTGTAGGATTAAATTGGCTCCAATCAAGCGCTGTCCACATGGTATGGCATGGCGTTGCAAAATAGAGTAATAACCTTCCTTATTCAAAATCCCTTTCACCTTGTACAAATCTCCCACTTTACCAGCACCAAAGCAAGCTCAGACCTTTCACATTACCTCCACCATGTTTGACAGATGGCGTCAGGCCTCTTCCAGCATCTTTTCAGTTGTTCTGCATCTCACAAATGTTATATGTGATCCAATCACCTCAAACTTTGATTCATGTGTCCATAAAACTTTTTTCCAATCTTCATCTATGTTCTTTTGCCCATATTAATCTTTTCCTTAGCCATTCTCAGATATGACTTTTTCTTGGCCACTCTGCCCTGAAGGCCAGCATCTCGGAGTTGCCTCTTCACTGTAGACGTTGACACTGTTGTTTTGCGGGGACTATTTAATGAAGCTGCTGGTTGAGGAGCTGTGAGGCGTCGATTTCTCAAACTAGAGACTCTAATGTACTTGTCTTGTTGTGCAGCGGGGCCTCCCACTTCTCTTTCTACTCTGGTTAGAGCCTGTTTGAGCTCTCCTCTGAAGGGAATAGTACACACCATTGTAGGAAATCTTTATTTTCTTGGCAATTTCTCGCATGGAATAGCTTTCATTTCTAAGAACAGGAATAGACTGTCGAATTTCACATGAAAGTTCTCTTTTTCTGGCCATTTTAAGAGTTTCATAGAACAAACAAATGTAATGCTCCAGATTCTCAGCTAGCTCAAAGGAAAATCCATTTTATAGCTTCTCTAATCAGCCAAACCATTTTCAGCTGTGCTAACATACTTGAACAAGGGTTTTCTAAACCTCCATTAGCCTTCTTACACAGTTAGCAAACACAATGTACCATTAAAAACACTGGAGTGGTGGTTGTTGGAAATGGGCCTCTATACACCTTCAGTATGTAGATATTGCATAAAAAAACAGACATTTGGATCTAGAATAGTCATTTACCACATTAACAATGTATAGAGTGTATTTCTGATTCATTTAATATTAGCTTCATTGAAAAAAATGTGCTTTTCTATCAAAACTAAGGAAATTTCTAAATGACCCCAAACTTTTGAACGGCAGTGTGTATCCTAATGTGTCTCATTTCTAATGTTTTTTTTCTTTATAAATAGCATTTTAACAGCATTACACTGTTTATACTAATGTGTTATACAGTAATATATTTTTATTTTCATAGACTCTTTTATGTTGGAGCTCGTGAAGGCCACCTACCTGCATGTCTGAGCCTCATTCACCGGCAAAATTTTACTCCAGTGCCTGCTCTACTGTTTAATGTAAGACACAAGACTCGTTTATCAGTGAATTATCCACATTAGAAAGCATTCGATAAAATCAAAGTAACCAATAATACTTACATACACTCACAGAACAGATTAGTATTGACAAGGCCATTGTACACTGAGTTACAGACTTAGGAAAGACTTCATGGACCACATCTTATGTTGAATCTCGAGAGATACAGTAGGCCTAAGATGGGGCTGGGGAGGACAGTGATCCACACACATATAAGTGAACAGATTGATCCCCTCATCTCTAGTACACCCCAATGAAAAAAACCCCACTTTGATAAGTTCATGTATATTGCACACCCCTGAGGAGTCTGCTCAAGAACTTAGGCTCAGATCAGCTGCAGATGGCATCATCAGGACCCATGTATTGTCATATTCTGCATACTGTAATGGGCCTGTGACTACTAACCCCTTTATATCTGTATTCTCTATAGCAATTTGGCTTTTATGACTGTCAAAATTAAATATCCTTAGGCACCTTTCATATCTGCGTTTAGTGCCGTTCACTATAGATCCGGAAGCTTTGTGGATGTGATATTAACAGACCATGTTCCTGTTCAGTCACACACATCCATTACACAGCACATAGCAGGGACAGATATATAAGATTATCTCAGCACAGGAGATGTGGTATGATCAGACCATGTTCCTGTTCGGTCACACACATCCATTACACAGTACATAGCAGGGACACATATATAAGATTATCTCAGCACAGGAGATGTGGTATGATCAGACCATGTTCCTGTATGGTCAGACACATCCATTACACAGCACATAGCAGGGACAGATATATAAGATTATCTCAGCACAGGAGATGTTATATGATCAGACCATGTCCCTGTACGGTTAGACACATCCATTACACAGTACATAGTAGGGACACATATAGGATTATCTCAGCACAGGGGTGTGGTATGATCAGACCATGTCCCTGTACGGTCAGACACATCCATTACACAGTACATAGTAGGGACACATATATAGGATTATCTCAGCACAGGAGATGTGGTATGATCAGACCATGTCCCTGTACGGTCAGACATATCCATTACACAGCACATAGCAGGGACACATATATAAGATTATCTCAGCACAGGAGATGTGGTATGATCAGACCATGTTCCTGTACGGTCAGACACATCCATTACACAGTACATAGCAGGGACACATATATAAGATTATCTCAGCACAGGAGATGTTATATGATCAGACCATGTACCTGTACGGTCAGACACATCCATTACACAGTACATAGCAGGGACACATATATAAGATTATCAGGAACATTTTTTTAAACATATCCAATTGTAGAAATTATTATTATTCTAGGATCTATTCATTAAAATGAACTTTTTTAATATTAAATCCCCTTTAAGTTCTACTCCATATAAAAGAGACCTAATCACCATAGAATGTAACTGGAGAGCAGGAACCTCTCTCTTCTTGGTATCTTTTGTATTGTGTTTCTCTTTAATGCCTCATGTTTTCTGTACATGTCTCCTCTGAATTGTAAAGTGCTGCAGAATATGTTGACGCTATAAAAATAAATGTTATTATTAGCATCAGACTAGTCTTTTCTCTTCTAGGGACTGATGGCTTTAATATATCTGTTTGTGGAAGATGTTTTCCAGTTGATCAACTATTACAGCTTCAGCTATTGGCTGTTTGTTGGACTTTCTGTCGCTGGATTGATAGTATTGAGAATCACTCAACCTCTAAAGTCACGTCCTGTAAAGGTAATACTTCATTCATAAGGAAAGCATGAACCGATCATTATCAGAGCATGACAATCCATAAAGTAGGTTATTTATTATTTAACTTTGGCAAAATTAACTTTTCCAGTTTGAAAAACAATGTGATATTCATTTTTTCCCTAATCATTATGAATGTTAAAGGGAATCTGTCTGCAGGTTTTTGCTATGTAATATTAGAGCAGCATCATATCGAGACCAGGATCCTAATTCTATCAACGTGTCACTTACTGTGCTGTGTTTTGCTGTTTAGGGTCTAAGTGTCTCGTGCCTCCTCGTCCAATCACACCTTCACCACTGATTAACAGCTTTTGTCTATACACAGTGTACACGGAAAGCTGCCAATCAGTGATGTGGGTGGGGTTTTACATAGCTCAACATTACGAGCTCTACTAGATCCTTAGCAGAGAAGTCCTGGATGATGTTCAGATCCAGGACCAGACCACCAATCAAAGGACAATAAAACTATCCAACTTCTTATCTATGAACTGCTCTAATATTTACTGCCCCAGCTGCTTCCCTCTCCCCATACTAACCATTCTGTGCTCGGCCTCACATCACTTGTCTTATGTACTGCATTATCCAATTCCTCTTTTGTGTATAAATATGTGACTTCAGAATTTGTGTCATTATGAGCCTGATGAAGAGACCCTTGTAGTCTGGAAAGCTGCAATTTATTACCATCTTTTCAGTTAGCCATGAACAGGTATCAGCCACTGAGGACTCTCAGATTCTAATCATATTTTTCTATTTATTGCCTAACACAGTACAAACATATATTTTACTTTATCACAATTTTTGGCCTAATATTTGCCAATCCTGGAAAACCATTTTAAGAGAAGAAATAACATAACTTTTTTCTGTATGAATTGTGAACAATTGTTGCTTGCTTACAGGTCAGTCTCTTCTTCCCTGTTGTGTATTGCATCTGCAGCCTTTTCCTGGTTATCGTTCCCCTCTATAGTGATGCAATAAATTCACTGATTGGCATTGGAATCGCCCTTTCCGGAATTCCTGCGTATTTCTTAGGAGTTTATTTGCCTTTTCAGAAGAAACAAAAAATTCTACCCTGTATTAGTGGTGAGTATGAAACCTTTTGTGGATATGACTGCTTATGTTTCTCTATTACTAATATATCTTTTTTTTAATAGTGAATAGATAGTATGTAATACAGAGAACTTTATTATTTTCCTATGTAGTGCAGCAAAAACTATTTTTAAAGAATAATTTGGAGGCTCTTGCAAGTCTGTGTTAAAGGGAACCTGTTATCCCTAGGGATGGGCGAATCTACTCGCTAGGACTCGTTACTCGGCGAGTAGTAAGGGACTCGCAGGACTCGGTACTCTGCGAGTTTCCCAGCGATTACTCGCACAGTAAACGAGTCCAATGCAAATCAATGGCAATCCTAGTTTTGTCACAGACGCTGACAAAACTAGGATTGCCATTGTCTTGCATTGATCTGATTACTGTGCAAGTAATCGCAGGGAAACTCGCAAAGTAACTGCTATTACTTTGGGAGCCGAGTCCAGCTGTCTTCTCTGTGCAGGCTACCGCAGCTCCAGGGTCCTAGAGCCCGCCTGCTCACAGAGGTGATGTAGCAGAGCTGCGATTGTTCTCAGTCTGCTCATTCCCTGTGCATAGACATCTATATCTATGCACAGGGGATGTAGCAGAGAGGACATCGCGTTTTGGACTACGTCGGACGGAAGAGGATTTTTTTAATTAAAGATGGAGTCCCTAATGGCTTTTTTTTTTTTTTTTATTTCTAATAAAAAAAATTCTCTGTGTTGTGTTTTTTTAACCCTTTATTGGAGATTCTTAGTGGCTGGGTCAAACGTGGCCTGACATTAAGAATCTCGGGCTTAATACCAGCTTGTATAACAAAGCTGGTATTAACCCCTTTATTACCCAGCGTGCCACCGCCACCAGGGCCGCTGGAAGAGCGGGGTTCAGCGCCAGAGGACGGCGCGTCAATGAACGCGTCATCTTCTGGGGCGGCTGCGGGCTGCAATTTGCAGCGGGGGGTGCCCAGAAAGCTTGGGCCTCCCTGCGCTGCCGATTCCAGCCCCCAGCTGCTTAGCTGTACCTGGCTAGACATAGAAATTGCGCGGAGCCCCACGCATTTTTTTTTTATTATTTCATGAAATTCATGAAATAATTAAAAAAAAGGGCTCCCCTATATTCTTGTGTCCGGCCAGGTACAAATAGGCACCTGGGGGTTGGGGGCAGCCCGTCGCTGCCTGCTGGATCCGGCTGGTTCCAGAAATACGGCGAAGCCCACGTGAAATTTTTTTCTGACAAATCCATAAAACAATGTAAATAAAAGGGACTGCATCTTTCTTAACCTCTGGACCATGGGTGAGGGGTTAATAAAGATGCAGTCCCTTTTTTAGGATTGTTTTATTGATTTTTCAGAAAAAAAATTACATGGTATTCGCCGTATTTCTGGAACCAGCCGGATCCAGCAGGCAGCGACGGGCTGCCCCCAACCCCCAGGTGCCTATTTGTACCTGGCCAGACACAAGAATATAGGGAAGCCCTTTTTTTTAATTATTTCATGAATTTCATTAAATAATTTTAAAAAAAATGCGTGGGGCTCCGCGCAATTTCTATGTCTAGCCAGGTACAGCTAAGCAGCTGGGGGCTGGAATCTGCAGCGTAGGGATGCCCAAGCTTTCTGGGCACCCCCCGCTGCAAATTGCAGCCCGCAGCCGCCCCAGAAGATGGCGCGTTCATTGAAGCGCCATCTTCTGGCGCTGAACCCCGCTCTTCCAGCGGCCCTGGTGGCGGTGGCACGCTGGGCAATGAAGAGGTTAGGGCCAGCTTTGTATTATCAGCTGGCCCTAAGCCCGAAATTTATGGCGGTCACGCCAATATTAGACATGACCGCCATGAATTTCTATTAAATTGTTTTAAAAAAAACACAACACAGAGAAAATTTTTTATTAGAAATAAAAAAAAAAAGCCATTAGGGACTCCATCTTTAATTAAAAAAATCCTCTTCCGTCCGACGCAGTCCAAAACGTGATGTCCTCTCTGCTACATCCCCTGTGCATAGATATAGATGTCTATGCACAGGGAATGAGCAGACTGAGAACAATCTCAGCTCTGCTACATCAGGCAGCAGGCGGGCTCTAGGACCTTGGAGCTGCGGCAGCCTGCACGCAGAGCAGACAGCCGGACTCTTATCTGTGCGAGTTTCCCAGCGATTACTTGCACAGTAAACGAGTCCAATGCAAATCAATGGCAAAACTAGGATTGCTTCAGGCTGAAGCTTCCGAGACACATCTGTGATTTGTAAATCGCACACTACTCGCTATTACTCGCTTCCCCATTCATTAACATTGGACTCGCTAGACTCGCAACGAGTAGCGAGTCCCGGGCTCGGACTCGCTAGAGTCAAGCGATTCCGAGTAATTTAGGATTCGCCCATCACTAGTTATCCCCTGTAGGCATTTTAAATTGTGCCCACCAGCTTATACATTATGTAAATGGGGTCCTAGTAACCCCTCTATGTGCCCAGACATGCCCCACATACCTCACAAAATAACTTTTATTGTGTCCAGCGCTGCCTCCTATTGAGTCAGGGAGGCTGCTACTTAGTCCAGTTGGAAAAAGTCCTGGCCGACCCCGGCTGCAAAACCCGCTCTGCCCCTCCTGTAATCGGCGCTTGAGTGACAACCACACTCCCGCCTGCGCAGTGGTGTCCACGCTGCATTGAACTTAGTGCCGATGTCTTGTGAGACTTCGCAAATCTCGCGATATGTCGACACTGTGCACGGACACCTGCTCCACTGCGAAGGCGGGAGTGTGGCAGTCACGCAAGCGCCGATTACAGGAGGGGCAGGAATTTTAAAAAGTGCAGGGCGGGTTTTGAAGCCGGGGGCGGCGAGGACTTTTTCCACCTGGACTAAATAGCAGCCTCCCTGACTCAATAAGAGGCAGCGCTGGACACAATAAAAGTTATTTTCTAAGGTATGAGGGTCCAGTCTGAACCCCAAGAACCCCATCTACATAATGTCTAAGCTGGTGGGCACAGTTTAAAATGCCCAAAGGGGGTGACAAGTTCCCTCTAAATGATTTGTCATTTATGTGTTCTCTACCATTGTGATTCCTTCTCCCTCTTTTGTTCTCTGGCTTTGCACACACATCTGGTAGGAACATTGTAGGCGTGCGACTCCATACTCCAAATTTGAATAGTTTTTGATCATATGCAGCAGGTTAGCTAATGTGCAGAGACTAATAAAAGCAAGACTCTTCATGTGCTGAATAATAACACACAGGACACCAATAATATTTTAAACTTTTAATTGAGAGGTAACAACGTAACACCAAACTCAATATTCAACTTTTTTGTGGAAAATTAATTGGCCGCAGCACCAGGTAGGCAACAAATTTGCCTGATTGCATGAGTGAATAGAAGCCTTCTGCCACTGGCCTCCAAGCGCAGGATTGATATCACCAGTTCACTCTCTCCATCGCTGCGACTTTACAAACATCAACCAACAGAGAGGGAGGGCAATCGTCACCCCACGTAACCAGACTGGGAAGAGGCAATGTAAATAAGGAGGGAACTTCAGGATTGATAGCTAGACAAAAGCGGGAAGTTGTTCATTCCGGGCACGAAAAATTTAACCCTTTAAAGTGCTTGTCAGTCAGGGGGCATCGTCGAATGGCCGCAGTGCCCCACATTCTGGCTGCAAGAGAAATAGGAAGTGAAGGGGAATCAATCGGGTCAAAAGCTCATATGTAACTGCTATCATTTTGTAATTTCCACTTTGAAGCTCTTTGTATTCATGTACAATCTCTGGCAAAAATTCTGGAATCACCTGGCTTGGAGGATCTTCATTCAGTTGTTTAATTTTGTAGAAAAAAGCAGATCACTGACATGGCACAAAACTAAAGTCATTTCAAATGGTAACTCTCTGCCTTGAAGAAACACTAAAAGAAATCTTGAAAAAAATATGTGCTAGCCAGTAACGGTTACTTTTGTAGACCAAGCAGGGAGAAAAATTATGGAATCACTCAATTCTGAGAAAAAAATGATGGAATCACCCTGTAAAGTTTCATTCCCAAAACTAACACCTGCATCAAATAAGATCTGCTCATTAGTCTGCGTCTAAAAAGGAGTGATCACACCTTGGAGAGCTCTTGCACCAAGTGGACTGACATGAATCATGGCTCCAGCACGAGAGATGTCAATAGAAACAAAGGAAAGTATTATCAATCTCTAAAAGAGGGTAAATCAACATACAATGTTGCCAAATATGTTGGTTGTTCACAGTCAGCTGTGTCTAAAATCTTGTCCAAATACAAACAACATGGGAAGTTTGTTAAAGGGAAACATACTGGGAGACCAAGGAAGACATCAAAGCATCAAGATCGGAAATGTAAAGCAACATGTCTCCAAAACAGGAAATGCACAACAAAACAAGTGAGGAACGAATGGAAGGAAACTGGAGTCAATGTCTGTGACCGAACTGTAAGAAACTGCCTAAAGGAAATGGGATTTACATACAGAAAAGCTAATCAAAAGCCATCATTAACACCTAAACAGAAAAAAACAAGGTTACAATGGGCTAAGGAAAAGCAATCGTGGACTGTGGATGACTGGATGAAAGTCATATTCAGTGAATATGCAGCGAATCAGCATTGGGCAAGGTGATGTTGGAACTTTTGTTTGGTGTCGTTCTAATGATATTTATAAAGATAACTGCCTGAAGAGAACATGCAAATTTCCACAGTCATTAATAATATGGGGCTGCATGTCAGGTAAAGGCAGTGGGGAGATTGCTGTCATTACATCTTCAATAAATGCCCAAGTTTACATTGATATTTTGAACACTTTTCTTATCCCATCAATTGAAAGGATGTTTGGGGATGATGAAATAATTTATCAAGATGATAATGCATCCTGCCATAGAGCAAAGACTGTGGAAACATTCCTTGAAAGAAGATACATAAGGTCAATGTCATGGCCTGCAAGTAGTCCGGATCTCAATCCAATTGAAAATCTTTGGTGGAAGTTGAAGTCCATGACAAGGCTCCAACCTGCAAAGCTGATCTGGCAACAGCAATCAGAGAAAGTTGGAGCCAGATTGATGATGGGTATTGTTTGTCACTAATAAAGTCCATGCCTCAGAGACTGCAAGCTGTTATAAAAGCCAGAGGTGGTGCAACAAAATACTAGTAATATATTGGAGTGTTGTTTTGTGTTTGTTTGTCATGATTCCATAATTTTTTTCCTCAGAATTGAGTGATTCCATAATTTTTCTCCCTGCTTGGTCTACAAAAATAACCTTTACTGGCTAGCACATTTTTTTTTCAAGATTTCTTTTAGTGTTTCTTCAAGGCAGAGAGTTACCATTTGAAATTACTTTAGTTTTGTGCCATGTCTGTGATCTGATTTTTTTCCACTGAATTAACATTGTCCAGGGATTCCAAACTTTTTGCCAGAGGTTGTATTTCTTTTATTTATACTCTGAATAAGCTGAATAAATGTGTGCCTAATTGTATTAACTTTTCCAGCTTGGATGACGAAATACACACAAATTCTTTGCAACTGCTGCTTAACAGACTTGGATGAAGACAAGAAACTGTAATGTTACTGAACTTGGAGAACCTCCTGGTAATGGATTATTATGACTTTTTGCACTGATAATAATGTACAATGTAATTAGAAAGTTTTGTGATTTCTTTTATGATTTATGTTCTAAATAAAATTGACATTCACATTGTGTTTTTGCAATGAATGTATGCATGTGCCACTATAAAGAATTCAGATGTAACACATACACCTGCACTCTAAACTCTCAGGGGCCTAGAGGGTCTCTGGGTTTAATAAGAAAAATGGTCCATAAATTTTGTAAATTAGGTGGACGGCCTTGAAACAAACATTGCTTCGAAACCTCTCATTCTTTTAAAATTTATATATTTTATGTTATTAAAGTGAGGCAGTCGACAGGGTAGGGGGATACTTGGATACCTGGACTGACGGCTACTTGGATGGGGGTTCAGGGCTGGTCGGTTCCCGGTTCCGTGCCCTGAACCCTCAGTGGCGGGGATGGTGGGGGAATGATGATGATGGCGGTGGGAGAAGGGAATGTTGTCGTGACGCCACCTGTGGTACCTGGTAAGTTTGTTTCCAGCGCTGCAGGCCAGCCGCTGAGGTGATACGATGCAGCTTGGGTATTACAGCTCCCAACAGGTGGAGCTTTACCTCAGGGCAGCAATGGTGGATGAGGGGAGTCATAGTGGCGTCTCTGCGGTGAACGCTGTGGGCAAGGGTGGTGAAACAAGCACACGCACACAATAGTCTTTGTTTCGGTACATTTTACTGATGTCCGTTAACAGGTACAGTCCAGGAAGGTAACCAAGTCCTCGGTGCAATTTGGGACTTTCACCTTGGAGAATTGTGAGGCCTCCTCTGTCACTGTGTACGGTGGTTTGGTGTAAGCTCTGCCTATAACTGAACTTGCCGCTCCTTCTCCCTCTCAGGGTGTTACTCTGTAACTGACTATGAGGACCTCCTGTGGGAACCCCTATTCTCCTTTTGGGCCCCTGGTCTTGTGCTTGGTCAGGTTTGAGTGTCTCTTAGTTTGTTACCTCAGGGGGATTAGATCCTCCTGGTCCTTCCGGGCTTTTCCTGCTACAATGGATGATTAGCAGTGTCGGACTCCGGTGTCCGGATGGGCTAAAGGGAAACCTCTTATGTTCCCTTCTTTAATTCCCTTCTACTCCTTCACTGTCCTCTGTCCCTCTCTCTACGGTGCAGCACAGCTGGTCAGTGTCCCTGGTTCTGGGCCTGGCGTGGCTCCAGTAACCGGCTCTTTCCAGTACCTTCGCTTAGGCTGTTTCACTGGACTTCTGCTCTCTTTACTGCTGAGTGCAGACTCACTAACTAACTGACTCCTCCCCTCAGGCCTAGATCTTTTATAGGGGAACTGGCTTAAGGCAGCCAGTAGAGCTCCCCCTCCAGGTCTGGGGTGGAAGGTGTTGTGTGCTGTGTGCACCAAAGTGTAAATCCCTCCTTGCACCGGTGGGTCCTGTGGCAATCCCCAGCAGGGGTGCCACAAAAGTACAATCCGTTTTTTCTCTTGTTTATGAGTTAAAGAAATATAAAATCAACAGTTTGTAGAGGTCCACACAGAGAGATAGACTTTTACGTTGGATGCTCCAAGCTTCGGTCTTCATATAACCTATTCCAAATACCTATGAATGTTAGCAGATTATTTCACATTAAGACAGCACAAAAGAGTAAATATCCTATGGCTCTCATCTTACACCCCTATCTCTTTACCTCTATACAGTTATCAAGTTTCTCCTAAAGGGAATCTGTCAGCAGGTTTTTGCTTCCTCATCTGAGAGCAGCATGATGTAGGCAAAGAGACCTGGAATCCAATGATGTATCACTAAAGGTTCCGTTACACGGCACGACATCGTTAATGATATCGCTTAAACGTCATGGGTTTGTAGTCGTTCAAGCGACATCGTTAGGAGGTCATTTTTGTGTGTGACTCTGCAAAGTTTTTACGATAAATCGTTGGATCGCTGATCGCAGGTTTAAGAACATGTTCTCAAACCACACGATCAACGATCAGCCAACCTCATATATCATTGAGTGTGACACCACGATAACGATATCGTTCACGACTTCGCCCATTCACATCAATGAGCAGGGATCGTTCGCTGGGTTGTGCGACCGATACCTGCTTACAATATCGTTGGTGAGTTGTCCACAATATCTAGACGTGTGACATCTCACCAACGATGTCAAAATGATGTCTGCAAAGACCACGCGCCAACTAAATCATTGCCGACATCGTTCTAATGTCATGCCATGTAATGGGCCCTTTAGATTACTAGGTGCAGCCGTTCTGACACAATAATTCTGGGCTTTTAGATTTAGCAGTGCAGCATAGCTGAGAGAGCTGCCCCCACCAGGCTCTGTATACAAAGTCTATAGACAGTGAAAAGCTTCTAATCACAGCAGCAGGGGTCCTGTCGGACTTGGGATCATGGGCTACTGTATCTGAGCAATGATAAACTACTGATGTTAAAATAAATATTGCAGGCAAACAACACAAAGTGATAATAGATGCATGGATGAAATCTCTGTGTTAAAAGGAACCTGTCACCCCCTTTGGGCATTTTAAATTATGCCCACCTACTTATATATTATATAAATGGGGTTTTAGTAACCCCTCTATGTGCCTAGACTGGCCCATCATACCTAAAATATGAAGTGATATTGTGTCCAGCGCTGGCCTCCTATTGAGTCCGGCATGTGCGCAGTACAGCTCGCAGGTGCTAGAGCCGGGACGAGCACGTGATCTGCCCCACAATGCACCGGGCCAGATATGATGTTCTGTCCCGGTGTATCATTGCAGCAAGGGGGGCGGAAAGTTCAAAAAAGGAGGATGAACACAAGGATCGGTTGACACCCAGTGGGGCGTTCTGAATGCCAGCGAGAATGAAGCCCCAGAGCCCGCCTTTCCAGTCTCCAGGTTCAGACTCTATGTAAATGTATAACTCATTTTTCACAATCTTTATAGGGCACCTTTAGGTGAGACAGGGATGGTTAGGGATCAGCTAGGAAAGTGCAGGGACAGGCTGGGGGGGGGGGGGGGGGGTAGAACAACCTAACAGGTTCCCTTTAAGCTTTGTAGTACTATTGGGTTGGTGTTATAAACCAATGCCATGGATTTCTGGTTGACTCTACAGCCAATGGTGGAGAGTATCTAATGAATTTGGCACATCATCTGAGTGGTGTGCGGCTGCATTCACCATGCCAGAAATGCTACTCCAGTATGCAACAAAAACACTGACATTTGAAGGCCTCTTCCCATCGCATTGCTGCTGTGCCCATTTTGAAAGAGCTCAGTAAAACTGGTGTTGTGCAAGATTTTATGTCAGTGTTTTATATAAAAGCTTTGATGAATCAATGGCAACGTCTTTGCAACCACGAATTAAGTACACAATTTACCAGTTCTTACAGAATGTAAAGATAATTAGTCTGTCCGTTAAGTGCTATATGCACTGACCATGAGATGACATAATGGCCGTAGAATTTGACAAGATTTTTGCAATCTTACTGTACATTTTGAAACAAATATAAATATAGATAAATAAAATTTCATCATGATAAGATCTCACAAACCAGCAATAAACCCCCCATATACAGTAAAGGGAACCTGACCCCGAAAAATTAGTCACCAGCCTCTTTAAACATGTCCCTGCACCACCTAGCCATCCCTTTGAGTCTAAATATGTAATTGGCAAAGATTATAAAATGGCTTTTATATACCTCCACATCTGCGTCTTCTCTGCATTTGAGAAGCCGCAAAAGGCGTTCCTCTCTGCATCTCCCGCCACCTTCCTGATAATTATTCACGCCCCTATGGGCGTGCTTGAGAGCTGAGAGTCCCGTCTTCTCTTAACAGGGTGGGTATTGTCGGTATGACGAAAATCGGGCATATCCGGCTTTAACTATGTCAGTACACCTGACGACTATGCGCTGCGATTGCGCATGCGCGAGGTGTGTTCACGGCAGCTTATCTCTGATAAGCTGCCGTGAACCAGTTTACAGAGAAGCAAACACCGTGGAGCAGGAGTGCTGATTGTGAGCTCTTGGGCAACATACAACAAAGGCTGTTTTCACAGCCCCCATTGTCCCACCAGCGATCAGGAGGCAAAATTAATCAGCAGTATGTTTGTAACTTGTGCAGTACTACTTTTTTTTTTACAGGAAAGCCAAAAAACTTAGTAATAGTGTGTATATTTATTGATATGTACATATCAATACATATATCTGTAAAAAAGATAGATTGTATAATTTCTTGTTCAAATATTTTTATTAAACATGAACATATACAACTGTTTAACAGGCACAGTTATTAACAGAAGAAAGAATTTTTTTACAGCATATATGATTACAATTGTTGATTCATATTATTACTTCAAATTAACTATTCTCAGGGCTGTACAAGATGAGTGGTAACTTTAGCTTAAGTTTCCATTATATAGAACAATAGGTAAGGGGACAAGGAAGGAGGGGGGAAGGTAAAGAAGGGGAGGGAAGGGGAGGTTAAGGTAGGTAGAGTCTGTCTGATTAGCAAGTCGAAAGGTATTCAGGGCGTTCCCCAGCGTATATTTGGAGCATGAGTAGGAGGAAAAATCCTGTTCCATGGGTCCCATTTCTTAGAGTATTTGATTAACGTTTTTTGTCTTAAGGCGTACGCGTATTCATGAGAGTTATGCGAAGCAATTTTTTCAAGCAAGGTTGGGAATGGGGGATTGTCAGTGTCTCTCCACATTGAGGCAATCAAAGTTTTTGTGGTCAGTATAATGTGGACTATGATGGGTCTAAGTTGCAAGGGTATTTGATCCGTACCTATCAGGAGAATGATGAATTCCGGGGTTAGAGTCAGTGAGTTATGTGAGAGGTCATATATAAGGAGTTGAACTTTGTTCCAAAAGGAGTTCAGATTCTTGCAGAACCAAAATATGTGTGAGATGGTACCAACTTCCTGGTTGCACCTCCAGCAGAGCGGAGAGTTGTCTTCCTTCATTAGATGTAAGCGTTGGGGAGTAAAATACCATCTTGTGAGGGATTTGTAGTGAGTCTCTAGTAGGGTCGAGCAAAAAATCATCTTCGGTAGATTCGATAGAGTTTGACTCATGGATTCAGTGTCAATTGATATTCCCAGTTCTCTTTCCCAAGCCATTAGATTAGGGGTTTTGGTAAGTGCTAAGTCCAAATTTATCGCCTTGTAGATATTTTTGGTCGTCCAGAATATAGGGCTGTGAAGGAATTTGAATAGGTTCATTATAGTGAGTGGTAGTTGGAAGTTCGGGGACTTTTTGGTTACGTAGACATTGATTTTTTCCCACACTTGTAAGTCTGTGTCTTGCAAAGAAAAGTTGGTTTGTAGTAGGGCAAAAGGAAGAAGATAGTTTAGTCTGTCGAAGATATCAGATAGGAATTTGATTCCTTTTTTTTTCCAAGAATCTATATTAAGAGATGGGATTAACAATGTTAGAATCTCAATTGGGATCCAATCATGTGATGAGGTCGGGGTGTTCACTAGTGTTTTAGTAGAAAGTTGTTTCCATGCTTGTATTGTGGCTCTAGTAGTCAGTTCTTTTGGGAGCTGTTTTGATTTGTCGCGAAGGTGTGATAACAAGAGTAGATTAAGTTTTTGTTTTGGGTGTCTTGCTTCTTCCAGAGATAACCAGCTAGGTCTTGAGGTTTCGTTCCACCAGGTTTTGCTCAAGGCAATTATGGTAGCATTATAGTATGCTGCAATGTTTGGTATAGCCAGTCCACCATTTGCTCTACTTTTCTCTAGTGTTGTCCTAGCTACCCTTGGCTTCTTTTGTCCCCAAACAAAGGATATTAACTGTGATTGTAGTTTCTTTATCCAGGACTTCTTTATTGGTATTGTGAGAGAACAGAAAATGTATAGCACTTTAGGTAAGACAAACATCTTGTACGCTTCGATTTTCCCCAACCAAGATAGATCTGTTTTGGCGATGTGTGTGAGATCTTTCTGAATAGTAGCAATTAGGGTGGAGAGATTTTGATCCATTAAGGTGGAAGTGTGAGATGTGATTTTTATTCCCAAAAAGTCCAGGTCTTTCCTATCCCAATTTAGACTATGTTCACTTTTGATTGTGGACAGTGTTTCAGGGTCCAGGTTATAGTATAGAACCTGGGTTTTGTTTAAGTTGATTTTATAGGAGGAAACTGCCGAGAATTCCTCGATGGTGGCAAATAGGTTTCTTAAAGAATTAATAGGGTCAGAGAGAGATAGTAAGACATCATCGGCGAACAAGCTTATTTTGTACTCTTTGAATTTGGTGTGGATGCCCTTTATGAGAATATTCATGCGAATTTTCTCAGCCAGAGGTTCTATGTAGAGATCAAATAACGATGGGGAGAGGGGGCAGCCTTGTCTGGTTCCGTTGGAGAGGGGGAATGCATTAGAAAGAGTGTTGTTGGTCATGATGTTAGCCGTCTGTTTAGAGTATAATGATTTGAGTACTTGTACTATATTGCCTTTGAAGCCAAATTTGCTAAGTGTTTCGAACAGAAAGCCCCAATGGACCCTATCGAACGCTTTTTTAGCATCGACTGAGACCAGTAGAGCTGGGACCCTGTGTTTCTCTATGTGGGAGAGTAAATTAATGGTGCGTCGGGTAGCATCCGCAGAACCTCTATTTTTAACAAATCCTACCTGATCACTGTGGATCAATTTTGGGATGATTTTTTGTAATCTTGTGTTGATAGTTTTGGTTATTATTTTGAGGTCGGAGTTGAGAAGGGAAATGGGGCGGAAGTTAGACACATTGTCCGGGTCACCTTTATTTTTTGGGATTAAAGTTATTGTGGTTTGAAGTAGTTCTTTAGAGGGTTGTGAATTAGGGTTAGTTAGGTCATTTAAGAGTCTTGTTAAATAAGGCGTAAGTATTTTTTGGTATGTGGTATAGTACTCGTTTTGTAGTCCATCTGGACCAGGGGATTTGAGTTTTTTAAGTGTCTTGATTGTGTCTATGACCTCCTCTTCAGTGAATGGAGAGTTTATGTAGTCCAGGTCATCTTTGGTGAGTGAGGGAAGTTCGATTGAATTTAGGAATGCAGTGATCTTATTGAGTGTGGGAGTTGGTTCTGAATGAGATTGATTTAAATTATATAATGACTTGTAGTATTCAGCAAAGGTATCTGAGATATTCTTTGGGAGCTTTTGTAAAATATTGTGTTTATTTTTTATTTGAGATATTGTGGTCTTAACTCTACGGGCTTTTATGAGTTTTGCGAATAACTTATTTGGTTTGTTTGAAGAGACGTAGAAGTTAGATTTGGATAGGCGAGTTATTTTATCGTAATCTGAGACTAGTAGGGATCTAAGATCAATTCTTAATTTAACAATCTCTTTCATGGTTGAGTCAGAGGGATGAATTGAGATAGAGTCTTCAAGTTCTTTTATTTGTCTAATTATGTTGTCTGTGGCAGCAGTTAGGGTTTTTTTGTGTCTTGCATTTAATTGTATTAAAAGGCCTCTAACAACTGCTTTGTGGGCCGACCATAAAGTAGATATTGTTGTCTCCTCAAGATCATTCTCCAAGAAGTAAAATTTCAAAGAGTTTTCTATTTCTGCTTTGTATTTTGGGTCTTGGAAGAGGAATGAGTTTGCTCTCCACCCTCCTTGGTAATTCTGAGTGGGGCCCCGTGAAGTACTGAAAAGGATGGGAGAGTGGTCTGACCAGGATCTTGGGAGTATGGTTACTTTCTTAATGAGCCTAAGTGAGTTGATATCTGTGAGGATCAAGTCTATACGTGCTAAGGATTTGTGAACATTTGAGAAATGAGTATACTCGATTGAGGAAGTATTGAGGCATCGAAATGCGTCAAATAGTTCTTCCTGTTTTATCATCGGGTCCAATTGAGTGTTCATGTTTCTGTTCTTGTTAGAGGAGTCAAGCAGGGCATTCGGTACTGCATTGAAATCTCCGAATATATATAAAGCACCCTCCTGAATCTCTCTAACAGTTCGCAGAAGTTTTTTTAGAAATGTAATCTGGCCAGAATTAGGGGCGTACACATTAACTAATGTGTGCATTGCGTTGTCCAATAGACATTTGAGTATGATGTACCTGCCTTCTGGGTCTGATATAAATTCTTTTTCTTCAAATTTAATTGTCTCTTTTATTAGTATGGCCACTCCTGATTTTTTTTTTTTGTTTGATGATAAAAAGATATGCGGGTAGAGAGGGTTTGAAAATTTCGGAGTTTTGTCAATGCTGAATCTTGTTTCTTGAAGGCCTGCAACGTCTATGTTATGCCGTTTTAACTCTTTCCACACATAAAAACGTTTCTGTGGGGAGTTAAGTCCATTTGTGTTAAGTGATAGATAATTGTGAGACATGGCTGGCGAGAGTATACGCTAGGTGAATTGAGTAGGAAGACTCTACAGGGAAAAGGAGTGGGATGGGGGAAAAGAAAGCTTGGGTTAAAAGGATTGAGCAACTATGGGTGTTTATTACAAAACGTGTGTAACAGAAATTAGACAAGTATAGAACTAAATTGTTCTTTGGTGGAAGGGTTCGAAAGAACCGATGAAGTACTTCCTCCGGCTAAAGTTTCGGCCATGGTGCCAATCAAAAAAGAGTGTCAAAGCCTATTGCTTTCTAGGTGTGGTCATCCTGGGTCTCCAATTCGGAGGTTTTTTAATGTTTTAAGTCCATTTTCGACTTCCTCAATATTGTGAGTTTTGTTATTGTGAGAGAAGATGATATCAAAGGAAGGGTGACTCCATCTGTACATGATGTGATTGCTTCTCAAAATCTCAGTGACCGGTCTGAGTGACCTTCTCTTATTTAGTGTTTCTTTCGAGAAGTCTAGGAAAACTTTGATGGAGTGGTACGGGGCTGGTAGTGTCTTGTATTTCTTTAGGTATTCATTTATTTGGTCTTTGGTGGAAAAAAAAGAAAATTTCGCAATTACATCCCTAGGAATGTCGTCAGCAAGTCTTTTTGGCTTAGGGATCCTGTGAGCTCTCTCGATGGAATATTCGAGTTCGTGTTTACCTGGGATTGTTTTCTTAGCTAGATTTTTAATGTATTCTGGTAGGTCAGCATTTTTAATTGTCTCCGGGACACCTCTAAACTTCAAGTTGACTCTTCGGTCTCTATCTTCTCTGTCTATTATTTTGTTTCTTAGATAAGTTATCTCCTCTTTCATCTTGTGTTGTTCATTCCTGACTGCGGCAGAAACTGTCGTAAGTTTGGCTATGGAGTGGTCGTGATCGTCTATTCTCGTGACTATAGAGGCTACTGTCGATTTAATTTCCTCTAGATGAGTTTTCATGTTATCCTCAATTTTGGACTGGAAAGATGAGAATAAGTTTAACATGAAGGTTTTGTCCAGTGGTTGGTTTGGGTTTGAAGTGATTGAAGTGAATAGCTGATCTAGCTCCGTGTTGCCCGTTTTTTGTTTCTGCCTAGCGGGGCTTTTAATGTTTGGGTCTTGTTCTAGTTCCACTGTATCGGATATTAGAGTGGGGTTCGGGAAAGTTTTAGAGGGGGTGCTCATTTCTTTCCGTTTAGAAGAGGAGTAGGGTGTTTCGTTCATAGAAGTTTCATCTAATTCTTCAGGGGGGGATGCCCAGTCTTTTGTTTTATGATCTGTAAGAAGTTGGTTCTCTACTTTATTTTTATGTTTTTTGAAAGATTGTGAAGTTTGAAATAGGGTTGGAAGTCTACTCTTCAAGGGGGACTTTTGTAGGTCTCCCGCGGCCTCGATCCCCTGAGGGGTTGAGCTTAATTTAGATTTTGTGGGCATAGTAGTGCAGTGGAACTCTGTAGTTATTATGTCAGGCTAAACAGAATCTAGTTAAGTTTTGTAAGTCAAATCACTGAGGTGCAGAGTTTGCTTTGTTAACAAATAGTAGCTGTCACCTTAGATCTGTGTCTTTGTGACAGTAGTTAGGTGGGTTTTACCACAACAGGAAAAAGCTGGAAGTTTACTTAATATTGTGATTAAGTAAGGGAGTGAGATCGGAGTCTGAAGAATATGGTAGATATAATAGACAGGAGTTGTCAAACTGTTCCAGATCAGTTGTGAGGAAAATATATATATAGGATCTTATATTTTAGGTAAGCTTCAAGAATTCTCAATAGGATGAATTAATGAGAGCTCAGAGTCTTAAAGTTTCATGCAGCTATATGTGCTGGGGTGTAGTGACAATTTACCTCTCCTGTGGCTGTGTAACTTTGGCTGGTTAGGAAGGTCAGGAAGACAGCAATCAGGAAGTCTCCTCAGTGATGCTTGTGGTCGTCGGGGCACCCAGGATAAGCCCTCTTCGTTGTGGAGAGGGAGGGGGGTGATGTTGGTGTCTGCAGCCTCCTATTGAGAAGTGTCAGATTTTCTTCTATTAAGCGCAGACAAAAAGCTGGGGAGCTGCTGGGGGCTTTTAGTGTAGGTGACGTCACCGAGACCCGGCCGGATCTACTTTATATGCAGGGAGCCAGTGGTTTAGTAACCCTCCGCCCCCGTTCCTCGCCGTCTGTCTCCTTCCGCAATAGTCCCGCCGGTATTACCTTAGTCTTAGCAACACCGGGCGTGCCGTATGGACGTGAGGCCGCTGCTGGAGGAGGAGAGGGACGCTCCGTGTCGGGAAGCTCCTATGCTTCTTCCGCCGCTGGGGCAGGTTCCAGGAGGTGCTGCAACGCGTCTTCTTTCTCTGGTGACAGACCGGGAAGCCCAGACCAGAGAGGGTGCGCAGGTACGGGTGGCTACTGAGTTCTCCCTCCAGCCAGAAGGGAGTTTGTTAAGTTCTGTGATAGGTGGTGTGTATGTCACACTCACCTAGGGGAAGATGGCGTCCAGACTGAGAGGACCCAGACCCGGGCCCAGAAGCCTCTGTGTGGCGGTCTTCCTCAGGATCCTCCTGTGGGTCTTTCAGGACAACCACTGCAGTTAGGTACTTATATGAACCGACTTTGAGGTGGGTTGTAGTCTTAAAAAAGACTCTAGAACCCTTGTCGCTGTGTTAGGCACAAGAGCTCTATGAAGGCACGTCTATCTCATAGGGCTGCTGGCCACGCCTCTCTGTATAATTTCTAATAATATGTATCACTTATCAATGTATATATCAAACGTTCTGTACCCATCTATCTATGTGTGCATATATATATATATATATGCGTGTATATATGTGTGTGTGTGTGTGTATATATATGTATATATATATATATATATACACACACACACTATAATACAGGTAACCTTGTATTTGTAATTAGCGGTAACTTTATGTCAAAATGTGTGTATATATAGGTAAATAAATAGGTAAATTCAGCCGGGGCCTTTATGGCTGAGTGGCCCGATGGAAGCCTCTCCTTAGTGCAAGACATATGAAAGCCCACATAGAGTTTGCTAAAAAACACATGAAAGACTCCCAGATTATAAAAAATAAGATTCTCTGGTCTAATAAGATGAACATAGAACTTTTTTGTGATAATTCTAGGCAGTATATGGGGAAAAAGCCAGGCACTGCTCATCACAATACAATACAATCCCAACAGTGAAACATGGTGGTGGCAGCATCATGCTATGGGGGTGTTGTTCAGCTGCAGGGACAGGGCGACTAGTTGCAATTGATGGAAACATGAATGCGGCCAAATACAGAGATATCCTGGATGAAAACCTCTTCTAGAGAGCTCTGCACCTCAGACTTTGCTGAAGGTTCACCTTCCGACAAGACAATGACCCAAAGCACACAGCTAAAATAACAAAGGAGTGGCTTCAGGACAACTCTGTGACCATTCTTGATTGGCCCAGCAAGAGCCCTGACCTAAACCCAATTGAGCATCTCTGGAGAGACCTGAAAATGGCTGTCCACCAATGTTCACCATCCAACCTGATGGAACTGGAGAGGATCTGCAAGGAAGAATGTCAGAGGATCCCCAAATCCAGGTGTGAAAAACATGTTGCATTATTCCCAAGAAGACTCATGGCTGTACTAGCTCAAAAGATGCTTCTACTCAATACTGAGCAAAGGGTCTGAATACTTATGAACATGTGATATTTTGGTTTTTCTTTTTTAATAAACTTGCACAAATATCTATATTTCTGTTTTTTTTCAGTCAAGATGGGGTGCAGAGTGTACATTAATGAGAAAAAATTAACTTTTTTGAATTTACCAAATGGCTGTAATGAAACAAAGAGTGAAAAATTTAATTTAAAGGAGTCTGAATACCATATATACTCGCGTATAAGCCGAGTTTTTCAGCCCAAAATTACTCGGCTTATACGCGAGTATATAAAAAATACCGCAGCAGCCCCGGAGGTATACAGGCCCCCCATCAAGTTCCAGGGCCCCCCCCCCTTGCGCGCCAGCCTGTAAAGTAAAATCATACTTACCAGTGTCCTGTCGCACCGTCCGCAGCTGCCGACACGCGATCCCCGGCTTCATTCCGCGTCTTCCGCATTTCCTGTAGTCGCGGGCAATGACGTCATTGCCCGCGACCACAGGAAGTCGGAAGCCGGAAGACGCGGATTGAAGCCCGGGATCGCGTGTCGGCAGCTGCGGACGGCGCGACAGGACACTGGTAAGTATGATTTTACTTTACAGGCTGGCGTGCAAGGGGGGGGGGGGGGCCTGGAACTTGATGGGGGGCCTGTATACCTCCGGGGCTGCTGCGGTATTTTTTATATACTCGCGTATAAGCCGAGGGGGGACTTTTCAGCCCAAATTTTGGGCTGAAAAACTCGGCTTATACGCGAGTATATATGGTATTCAGACTCCTTTAAATTAAATTTTTTTATATAACCTCTGGGCCTACATATACCTCTGGGCCTGCATATACCTCTGGGGCTGCATATACCTCTGGGGCTGCATATACCTCTGGGGCTGCATATGGGGCTGCATATACCTCTGGGGCTGCATATGGGGCTGCATATACCTCTGGGGCTGCATATGGGGCTGCATATACCTCTGGGGCTGCATATACCTCTGGGGCTGCATATACCTCTGGGGCTGCATATACCTCTGGGGCTGCATATACATATGGGGCTGCATATACCTCTGGGGCTGCATATACCTATGGGGCTGCATATACCTCTGGGGCTGCTGTATACTACCACTGGGGAGGCTGCTGTATACCTCACTGCTGGGGGTTGTATACCTGTGCTGGAGTCCACCCTCGGCTTATACGCGAGTCAATAAGTTTTCCCAGTTTTTGGGGGCAAAAGTAGGGGGGTCGGCTTATACACGGGTCGGCTTATACACGAGTATATACGGTACTTTCTGTACCCACCGTGTGTTGTAACTGATTGTTAAGAACAACATGGATTGATTGACATAAAAAACTTGACAGTCATTTGTAACACAATATTGTTGATAAGAAATTTAATTTCAGCAAATTTTTAACACATATAAGTGTGTCTGTTAGTCCAGTATTAACGTTCTTTACAGCAGACTTGGAACGGATGAGGACTGTAGTTGAAGGTAAATACAGGATCGAGCCTCGGATATGGCTGATCATCTGGAATGCGGAATTCAAAACGTTGCAGAAAAGATGTAAAGAGGATGAAGAGATTCATTCTTGCCAGCTGCTCTCCCACACATATCCTGCGACCTAAATACAAATGAGAGAAATATGAAGGAACAAAAGCTTAAAGGGATCCTGTCACCTCTAGAACGCCTCCTAAGCTACCAAAACATGTCTCTGTAGCATCCTATCACTAATCTCACACTTCTTTTGTCTCCTAAAAGCATCCTGTGAAAGTGCATAAAATCGTTTTAATACTTACTCATTAGTGATTATAATTGGCAGGGGCTATATTCTTTAGTCCCTTAGGGCATGTTGTTTTGCAGGCTCCAGGATCCATCCTCTCTCTGTCTGTTTGCTCTGCTTGTGCATGCTTTGCCCTCCCACTCTCTATCACTCACAGAATGCAAATCATTAGTTCTGCCTTCAGCTCCACAGCAGCACAGAGAGAGAGAGGGTGGATCACTCAGGGCGTGAAAATGAGCACCTAGGGAGGGCTTAGAGTCTCACAGGGGACGCCCTGTGAGACTTATTCAGGGACAAGAAGTCTCAGATTTGTAAGTGTATATTGTTGATTATTCCAGTGTTACAGAACACTTTTTTTTATAAAAAAGAAGCACTAATACTGATATGCTAGGGTGCAGGGACAGGTATTAATAGGGTTGGGGGTGATTTGGAGGGGTCAGGTTCCCTTTAAAGTGTAACCATCGTTTACATTTTTATTTAAAAATAATGCAGAGTGAGTAATTTTAATAAACTTTCTAATATATTTCATTAGAAAATTCTGGTTGCAAACCATTCATAAACCTTCTACAAGGTGTCCCCACTACACTGTGTGTGAAGCAGACATATGTTCATTATCAGTCAGATCAGCCATCACTGTGAATACGGGCATATAACTAGGGCATAAAATGTTTCAGATTAGGCTTAGCTAACAGCACAGTTGCTAAGCAACATCAGAGTGCAGGATCAGGTCAAACTAGTTTGTGCCAAGGAAAGATCTGTCGCCATTTGTTAACCCCTTGTCTGCTGGCTCTCCACACAGTTCAGGATCTCTGTGAACCCTTTCTCTGCGGTCACATTGTACTGCTCACTGCTCCCTATCAGCTGCTGGCCATGCCCGCAGAGCCATAGAATGTAGTTTTTAAAACAGCACAGAGGAATGTGAGAAAATAAGTCATATGGCAGAAAAAAAGCATCATCTTAGCTGCTATGTGATCCATCATTAATAACCAGTGTAGTATTGTTTTTTTTTCAATGAAATGACAATTACACTTCAAGCCTAATGGGGTTATGTAAGAATGAAATAAAATAAAGTCTCATATATAAAAGATCATATGAACAAAAAAACAGGATGTTTTAGAAATATTTGAATATTTGGTAAGGAAGCAGACCGTTTTTGCATTAATACACCTTCTCTATTGCTACATAAAGTCAAAAGCAGCTATGGTCAATTGAAAAAAATGGACACTGGAATGGTATGTGGTCCCACTCCTGGGACCTCCTCAAAGGCATCAAGGTAGCTCCGTACACAGGTGAGCATATAAACAAACTGCTGTATTTGTAAAAACAACAAAGGAGTTCACTAGAGCACGGCAGCCCATTAGTGCTGATTTCTCAACCAATTAAACATTATTTAGGATAGCCTGGCAATGTTAAAGGCCCCCATACACATTACAATAATTTTGGCTGAACCTGCCAATATTGATTATTCAATCTGACGACCTAAAGTGTATGGAAACACTGGCTGATTAATGGCAGAGGTGTCGATCATGCATGTCCAGAGCACTACGAAACAAAACAGTGGAAGCATCATTCAGCAGTCAACCATTTCATGTGTTTGGCCAGCTCAAGTCTTTGAATAGAACCTTTAGGCTGTGTTCACACTGGGCGTTTTTGGGCTGTTTTTGCTCAACAGTTTTTGTAGCCAAAACCAGCAGTGGGTGATTAAATCCAGAAGTGGTGACGTGTTTCTATTAGACTTTTCCTCTGATTGCTCTACTCCTGGTTTTGGCTACAAAAACTGCTGAGCAAAAACAGCCCAAAAACGCCCAGTGTGAACACAGCCTTAAGGCCCTGGTCACATAAAATATATAATATGTTAACAGATGTTTCTATATGACATCCAGGGTCGGTGCTGGGCCAGGGGCAGAAGGGCATATGACATCTAGACCACTCCACCAGTGGTTGCACAGGGCCAACTACTTCTAAATAAGCCAGGCTGGCATTGTGCCTTTAATTCTGTATGTGCTGGTCTGGGCACGTTACAGTGTCTGCTAAGAGGGACGTCACTCGATGCGTCCTACACTGCCACTTCCTAATGGAGAGGAGCTTCCATGGATTGTGCAGGCTGGATGGGAAACAAGATAAGGGAATGTAAAAAACACCATATGGTGTATGATTATGTATATTTTATGTATTTAATTATGTCTGTTATATATTCATTTTTGTATTTATATCTATGTATATATGTGTAGGTGTGTGTGTCTACAAATGTGGCCGTGTCTGCGTTGCGTGTCTACTGATGTCTGCATGCATGTGTTTGTCTTTGTACGTGTGCCTGTTTGTTTCTACACATCTGTGTGTCAATGCCTGTCTACATGCGTGTGCATGTCTATGTATACCTGTCAACAGATACGTGCGTGTCTAAGTGCGCATGTTTGTCTGTGGGCGTTTATATAAAAATAATACTATTTTTATGTATAGAGTGCCAAGCATATTCTGCAGCACTTTACAATTCAGAGGGGACAAGCACAGACAATAACACAATACAGAGTAAACAAATTTAGATACCAAGAGGTGTGAGGGCACTGAACGCAAGCTTACAATCTATGAGAAATGATTGTGTCAACATGTGTACATTGTGCATGTCTACGTATGTTTCTGTGCATGCGCCCGTCTGTGTGTCAACATGCCTAGGTGTGTGTAGGTGTGCATGTATGCAGTGTGTGCAGGTCTGCGTGTCTATGTTTTTGTGCATGTGTCTGTCTTCGTGCATATGCCTGTCTGCATGTGTGCGTGTCCATGTATGTATGCCCATGTGTCAGTATGACTGTCTGTCTATGTATACATGTGTGTGCCTGTGTTACTATGTATGTATGTGTGCATGTAAGTGTCTGCATGCAAGTGCCTGTCTGCATGTGCATGCATGTCTGTTTGTCTGTACATGTGTGCGAGTTTGCATGTGTGCAAGTCTGCGAGAGAGCACACTATATGGGGGACACAATGAGAGAGGACAGTGTGAAGAGAAGGTCAAGTATAGAAAGGAGAGGGCACTGTGGAGGTTGTGGTTCTATCAGTTCACATAGGGGAATGGAGTCTGGAGTGCCCAGACATGCTTGGGACTGGGGGAAAGTGAGGCAGGCATTCTTGGGACTGGGGAGTGTTTGCTGCAGTGTGGAGGAGGGCTTGTAGAAGTGTTGGGCAGCTGGGCTTGCAGGAGACTGGGGGGAGTCTGGGAAGTGCTTGTAGGAGAGTGCATGTAAATGACCAGCTGTGACGTTTACACGCAAGCTCCAAAACAAACATGTCTCTGGTCAGTTGCCTCCACACATGCAGAAAGGTAATATCTAGGTAGCCCTGCAAAATGATGACAGGATGTAAATTAAAAATTGTAGTAACGCCATGTTCACACACATGCGTTTTTTTGCCCATCCCTGCATTTTTTGGGCTGTTAAAAAAAACGCAGGTGCGTTAACGCAGGGTACATTTGAGTGTACATGCGTTTTTCACCTCCACCTGCGTTTTTTTCCCCCAGTCCAAAAAACGCAGCATGCAGCGTTTTTGGGTGCTGTAAAAAAACGCATGTGCGTTTTCCCAAAAACGCATGCGTTTTTTTAACATGGGACCCAATTGGAAACGCAAGCGTTAACGCTGGGCACATATAGACACATGCGTTAACGGTAGCGTTTTTTGGAAACGAAAATTTTCTTCATCAGCACCCCCCTTATATAAGCAAGAAAATAAAATAAAAAAATTATGACAGCAAACCCCCCCCCCCTCCCCTTGGTCGACAGGAAAACGAAAAAAAAAAACTTCAGCAAAAAAAAAAACCTAATTCTTATGCTATGCGCTTTTTGTTATTTGGGTGTTTGGTTAAAAAATAACTAATTGCAAATCGTTTCGAAAGCTTTCACACACACAAGGCACATTTTTTGGCTCTCTTAAAAAAATAAAAAACGCAAGTGCTTTTAGGAGTGCTCAAAAAACCGCAAATTGTGTGTGAACATGGCCTAAGTCTGGTTCTTTTTCCATATTGATGTACCGGTAGTTAGCTTGGTTCTATTCCCATACCTGTGCTGTAGGCTCTTTCTGTTCCTGTACCTATGCAGTAGGTTTGGTTCTGTTGCTG
The DNA here is from genome assembly GCA_033576535.1 of Allobates femoralis. Lineage (NCBI taxonomy): Eukaryota > Metazoa > Chordata > Amphibia > Anura > Aromobatidae > Allobates > Allobates femoralis. Next base: position 82,844,727 of record JARQOC010000005.1, read on the forward strand.
TATGTATGGAGTAAGCTTGGTTATTTTCCTCTTCCTGTGCTGTAGTTTCTATCTGTTTCTTCCATTCCTGCATCTATATAGTAAGCTTTGTTCTGTTCTCATATTTATGTACTGGCCACCATTATGTTTAAGGCTTGTTATAAACAAGCAGGCTAAAGGCCCCGTTACACCTAACGATGTCTCAGCAATCCGACCAACGATGTGGATCGCTAGGACATCGTTATCTGATCGCTGGCGAGCTGTCACACAGGCAGACTCACCAGCGATCAGGACCAGCGAGAACGCTGGTATCCAGGGTAAACAACGGGTAACTAAACAGAGTGCGGTACTTAGTTACCTGATGTTTAACCTGGTTACCAGCTCCCAGTGCTTGCTGTAAGGCGCTGGGAAGTCGTTCATCATTGGTTTCCCGCTTTCACACGCGCTGATGCTGGGCGCCCAATGAAAGACCAACGATAAATTTATGGTCCAAGTCATTTTCCAACGACCAACGATGAACGACCTCATCGTTGGTCGTTGGTAAATTTCACACGCAACGATGTAGTATTGACATCGCTGCAACGTCACCAAACCAATGACGTTTCAACGATTTCGTTAATGATATTGTAGTGTGTAACGGGGCATTAAAGATGTGCTGCCGCAACCTGAGGGCCAATAATCATGTGATTGCCACTCAGGCCCAGATTTGCCATCTAGATTCTGATGATATCGGTCATGGCCACAATTTAATGTAGCCCACTCAGTGTATGAATTACTCGAAGAATAAAAATGTCATATGAACAGCCCAAAGTTACAATTTTTTAGAGACTTCTAAGGGTACCGTTACACGTCGTAACATTGCATGCAATTTCACTTGCAACTTACTGGTTGCAGTGAAATCATGGACACATTGTTACATTTGTACACAGCAACAAAATAGAACAATGTATCCATGATTTCACTGCAACCAGAAAATTGCAAGTGAAATTGCATGCAATGTTGCGACGTGTAACGGTACCCTTAGAAACATACCGTATATACTCGTGTATAAGCTGACCGTGTATAAGCCGACCCCCCTACTTTTGCCCCCAAAACCTGGGAAAACCTATTGACACGTGTGTAAGCCGAGTCCCGAATACAGTATACAGGACTCGGATTCGTAAACTCACTCAGACTCGCTCAGAATCGCTCAGACTCGCTCAGACTCGCTCAGACTCGCTCGGAATCGCTAAGACTCGCTCAGACTCGCTACTGACAGCGGGTATCCGTGAAGCGGTGCGATTGCTTAAACGATTTGGGGAGATTCAAGCTACATAGCGATGTGATATAGCGAGTCTAGCGAATGAGATGAAGTAAACTCTGACAAAACTAGGATTGCCATTGACTTGCATTGGACTCGTTACTGTGCGAGTAATCGCTGGGAAACTCGCCGAGTACCGACTCCTGCGAGTTTCTTACTACTCGCACAGTAACGAGTCCTAACGAGTAGACTCGCCCATCCCTAATACAGTGACTCGCGTATAAGCCGAGGGGGGGACTTTTCAGCCCAATTTTTGGGCTGAAAAGCTCGGCTTATACGCGAGTATATACGGTAATTAGAGTAATTAGAGATGATTTCTGACCAGATAACTCAATGCAAAGTTACATCTATTCATTTTTTTGCCCGCACCTGCAGAGAAGGGCATGAATGCTTCATTCTTCACAAAGTTTCCTTCTGAATCCATGAAATGTTCTGGGTAAAATTGATACGGTTTCTTCCAGATATTCTTATCTTTTAAGACTGAAGTCAAGTTAGGTATGATTGTGGTGCCCTGAAATGATAGAACAGAAAACATGTACCGATACTATTCTTACTGTAGGGTATTTGCTTACTCTTTCTTCAAACGTTTATCCCATAAACCTTTCTAAACATGTATGTGATATAGTCAGAAGGCCAGAGCGGTGCTAGAAACCATGGAAGACAGTCT